>SJOL01007979.1:226300-429703 GCA_004794785.1 Opisthorchis felineus | reverse complement strand
CGATAACGAGCCACAAAATCTCATCCTACTGCTATGAAATGTGGAATTAGTTGCATTAGTTTTAATCCATTGTTGTTGTCCTGGTAAGAAAATAAATTAAGGCCAGGCCAGGTTTCGTGAGTATCACAAGGATAGCTGAACATTTTCCAACGGATCAGTTTTGGTACTCACATTTTTTTTCGTGAAAAAAGGTGTCATAAACAGTGTGGCATTGAAGGAGCAAGTCCAATCAGGTTAGAGCCGGAGAGGTTAAGTCCAAGGGCCATCTTAACGCCGGCAGACTGACAAAAAGAATGGAACCGATAATCCAAAACGACCCATCACAACGGAGTATTATGCCCTGGAAATATAAGGACAGCATTGCCCAGTGCTGAGCTGCGCCGTGCTACCGCGGCGCACTGGCTCTCATTTCGACTGGCGACACGATTATTAGGTGCAAGGAACAATTCAGTCCTCAACTGATTCACACACAAAAAGTGAACTAGCAGGTACCTGTACATTCATTCAACAATGACTTACAATGACCCCTTATCCGCAACCTCTGGGGAAGCACCAAAATTGGAGACGCAGGCACTGGTGCTGAAAAATGCTTCCGAATTGAGGAGTTCCTCCATACCAAAAACGGAGCAAGAAGCCCTTGATCAATTCTTTCACCCATATCCTAACATTCTCGGCAGACAGCGACACCTGAACAAATTTGGGTGTTTACGTTGTCCTTGGTAAAGTACCGAATGAATTTCTGTCCCATAGGGGTTGAAAAATTAGTTTACTCAAGCGACCACTTATCACATTCTGACTTATGCAAATGAATACAGTGTCCGATTGATCACAGGCCCTGCCACAGTGGCTCTGGCTGATGAGCCAAATAGCCACGTGACGGAAATACGAGCAGTGCACACCGCGAACGGGCCAATAAGAGTGCAAGTAAGGCATATAACAATTAGCAAATCATATAAGTGGATATTAGATACTCTTCGAAAACTATATAGACGCACCTAGTTAAGGATGGCTTACCCAATCATCTGCGCACGGACAATGTCTCCACAGCTGGGGACAAGCCAGTTGCGAAGCTCGGGGAACAGATCAACAGCCGTCTGTTCAATCACCAGTAAACGTAACCCGGGTACCAATATTTTGACACACTAACACCTGACAGGATTCCAATCGACAATCTTATAGAGAATAATTTAAAAAGTCGTTTCTAATACCCACAAACTCCATAGAGACTGTGAGAATTTCAACTACAAAATTACGAAGGAATATGCAGTTGATGTTACAGAAAAAACTGCTGCTGACTGAAAATTCATATGGGCATCTAATATATGACCACTCAGACGTCAGTGTCAAACTTGAAGCACTCGAATTTCGCTCCTATTACAGTTCGTGAGCAGTGCATATCCTTGGGGTTTGGACTTCGAGCATCTGACATGCGAGTCGAGCCTGTTACCACTACTCTACCAGTGCACGCAGGACACGTCTGAATTTTCACGTCTGCATAAACGAACGTGTTCACACGTGAGCCTTGTGGTTAGTATGCCTGACGCCTGGAACGACAACCCAGTAAGCTTCCCGGTTGTGCCGATATATTGACCGGCTTGTCGGGACTTCCCGATCAGGCAATGCCACGGACGCTTGAAACCTGCCGGTTAAGCTTTGATTAGTTGTAGATGTTTGCGGGATTTGTAGAATTTACATTCACATCACTCTCGTCCAAATGGTCGTCCTCTTGTATTGGCACAATTATTCTGGTGAGTTCACACTCTGCTGATGTGCTCTAATAAGTCTAGTGTAGTGAACTCACCAGAATCATTGCGCCAAGACAGGAGTTCGGACAAGAGTGATTTGAACGTAAATTCTGCAAATCCAGGAGCTGCCTACATCTAAACTTGGAGGAACTGTTCTCTTCTCAACTGAACATAAACTGTGTTCGTATAATGACAGGGGCGATGATGGTCAAAAGTACCTGAACTTATTAAAACTATCATCGAAATGGCACAATTGGTCAAATAACTGATGGAAACCCATGTTATTCCGAGGACGAGAAAATTCAGTAGTTGGACGCCGAAGCTCCCGTACATGATGGGATCCTGAATATTTCTTCGAACTGTAATATTCTGTTGGAAGATCTAGTTTAACTAGAGTAGACGGAAGGACACTTCTTGGAGCGCTCCTGGTTTACATTATGGCACAGCAAAGATGCAGCAAAGATGAGGTGTTATTCTGTTGTTTGGCTATCATGTATATATTGATTCCTGTTGAGGCCATACAACCCTGCGGTCTCCCCGAAACCAAACAGTAACCAGACGGCTCTGATTACTGTACTGTGGCACGAAAAAAGCTTACGCCATCCATACATGATCCGGTTGGATTCCGATGGTCTGGATGATAGTGGTAATATCGTGTTTGTGCGTTGTGTTTGGAAACTGCGACATTTAAGTACAGCGATATACAGCATTTTTCTACTCTGAACATTCATTGGATGGCATCTACTTATATGGTCCTTCCTTCGGCTTCATTGTTATTTACACATATTTCATATTTCCTTTTAAACAAGGTAAAATAAGCTAGCCGATTTCTGTAACGTTCTAATGGACCCTTACTCAAAGTAGTGCGAAAGTGACAAACTAAATCAAACTCAAAATTTAAGCCAAGATTCTCTTCATGGAATACTACATTATAAAATAACCTCAGCCAAGAGGCTGAGATAATCCTAAACTAACCAGTTTAATTTCTAGAGTTGGTCGTACAGGTGACCTTAGTAGATGCTATAAAGCCACGTATACATTCTATAGCCAATCTGCACAGAAAAAATTCCACAAGTAACACGGGTTATCATCGGAGAACTCGTCCGACTTGTGCTAGGTTACATGGAATGAACCGCGTGAACCGTGAAAATGATACACTGGGTACAATTTAATCACCCTGGTGTTTTTCCATCCGAGCCGGAATTTGGAACTTACAACTTTTATCTGAAAGACTGGGACTTTGGGTCTCGCCACAGCATGATGTGCGAAATCGAAATAATGGTACGAAATGAACAAGGAAGCAGAGGTAGTGTTAACGACCTCCGTATGGTTGAAAAGAATGTCTGACCGGCTCGCCAGTACCTATGTAACAAAGCAAATTATCCGTTTGATAAAACACCAAGGATTGCACAAACATTTCCAAGCCTCAAGGAAACATTGTTTTAGCCTAACAGCTCAATTAGCTATCTTCGAATTACAAAGCTACGGGAAGAAATATCGAGGAGGTATGAACCATGGCACCGTCAGGGAGTTCCCTATCTGTAGGCGACTTTTCTCTTACTTTTAACTGGGAATTGAAATACGCGCACCACGATTACAGATTCTCAGTTTGTACGACATGATTTATGGAAGTTGAAAGGCATACACATTTTGTTTCAATCAGCATTTGGTTCTGAAACACCTTTTCTCAAGTTGTTTGAGTGTTTACTCCCCGCGTTTGGAACACCATGTGAAAAATGAGGCACCGGAACGCATTCACCAAACGTTTGTGCACAATTGGATTGGAAGAAACCATCTCCTTCAGATCTTTGTTTTCGCATCATCTGACTAAATACTCCAATGACAAGGAGTATTTGTGTATCAGGAAATAGGCTTTCCTTTCCAAAATATAAGCAATATACTCGGGAAACAGAACCAGCTCACTTACCTTTGTAACAGCTCCTTAAACCTAGCGGAGTATGTGACGATTTGAAATCACAACACAGTGGGAGCGGTACGGTGCATCAAGGTCATGCGCGAGCAGACCTTAGCGCTGATTGGTTAGAACAAACGAGCCCCGTACAAGGTGGACACGTTCCCATATCCGGCATGGATTGTTTAGTCTATTCTTCCGCATCCACGCCTTAGATGAAGTCCCACCACAGAAACACGGTTGTCTCGGTTGATTGATGACCCAAAACTACGCGGTTAAGATGAAACAAATTTGAAGGTCACAAGATTTCGACGTCAAAGGACTGCGAGGGAAAATTTCCCAGCTGGCACCAGTGCCACTTTTATCGGGGAAATGTGCATTTAGGTTTTTAAAACACAAAAGTACCTGCCTATTGAAAAGCTCAGTGGCTTATCTAAGATTTCTTGACGATAGATACAGATCTTGAACAAAGTTCTTAAGCTTGGAGAACCCAATGGGAATGCCTAAGCAGTTTGCGTAAGTGCGAGACACTCCGGCCTCTTTACGTTTGAATGAGAATGGATTTTTGGAACTATGCATGCTGCTATGGCTAACTGTAATTTAATTCGGCAGCAGATTTCTTTGCTTCTGACGAATGTGTGCATGTTGTTTTTGGCCCTTCATACATTATCTCTGTGGGCATTGAAGTTAACGTGGGAGAACAGTACCCACATTCAACAAGGGGAAAATGAATAAATTTATCTAATTATTCTTGAAAAATGAGATGCAGAAAGGGGCTGGTTTTGGCAAATTCACCATTCCTCATCGGACCTTGGAATTCATGTGGATGTAAGAATAGTATTCGTACGAGGATTTGAGTTGCTATGTGATTCTGTATATCACAGGATTACTTGGTCGACAATCTGCCGCTCCGCTGCGACTCCAGAACACGTACACTTTTAAATTGCAGTTGATGATCCACGCCAAAAAACTTGTCACTTACACAATTTTTACAGAACCATTTGTTTTTTAACGAAGATGGAGATACTCGAGGAAACACTCATAGCATGTTCGATCTGGAAGCAAGCCTTATTCATGACCTGTCAGTAAATTTTGACAACCGAATAAATGATGAGTAGTCCGCTAAGTAGTAGGGACTTAGGAATAGTCCTCAGTAACTAAGGTTATTTGGCAAGCTAAAAATTCTCAAAGGACCCAGGTGTTTACCTCTGCCTTATTCCGTGAACAGAGTGAGCTAATTCGAGAATTCTGGTATGAACATCTCGTAAACCAAAGAGGCACTGTATGACACTGGTTGCTTCTTTTCCTTTTTCCTACGTGTTCTGGTCGTGAAAACTTTAAAGGTCTTAAGCTCTCGCTCATCATCATGCGTTTCCATGTCAATTTCCTCAGATGACTTTTCTCACTGTTTCACCGCCATCTTGACTTTGGGGAACTGCTTATGTTTGGACCATGTTGGCCAGGTAATGACAAAGTTTATTACGCTGAAAATATTTTCATACTCATTTCAACGATTGAAGAAATAATTGCTTTTGAACTATCATTGAGGTTTAAAATTTACGGAACTTATGGACCCATTTATATATATTTCCATAATTCTGGGTGCATATTTCTGTAAAATAAAGGAGGTAAGGCAGTTTGAGTGTCGTTGAGAAGAATAGCCCCGCACATTTTCAGGTTAGATATTAACGCCACTTCCGAGTAGCTAAAGTGAGAAGTAAGACTACTCAGGATTGTAGCAGAAAGTCAGGGTGACACTTGTTAACATGTGAAATATCAAGTTGATTCAGACATGTCGCAACTTCACTCTCCCAGAGATTTCACCTGCCCTCAACCTAATATACAGTTGTAGGATTCAAAAATTCGTCGATTTTAAGAAAGCATCCAAAGAACACCAGGTCTATACGGTAAATGTGCCAAAATTGTACTTTTCTGCTTGTCACTTACCCGTAACCCAAGCTGTCACAGGTGCGACAGGAGGCACAATAAAGTAGTGTTTTACCTTCAGGCGTTAATAAGCAATGATGCCGTTATAACAAATGCCTATTAGACAGCATCCTAAACTCCATTCGCCAGCTCCCAGTCAGGTTACTCTTCGTCTCCGTTCCATGCTGCCTGACAATTTTTCTTTACTTTGGATCAAATCAGTGCAAGACAACAAAAAGATTCATTGCGATTTGTGTCAACAAGCACTATTGAGTCAAAGAATGCACAAAGTGGACCTCGATGCAGAGAAAACCCGACCAGCTACGCTGCTAAGCTGAGTGTGGCACTGAGTAGCCAAACCGGCCGCATGATGCTTTATCCCAGGACTCTGCATAACAGACACTGCAACCCAAAATAATTCATCCCCGGGGACATTAAATCAAAGGAAAGTGCATCATCGCGACAACTCGTATGTGAGTACCACATTCTGAAAACTGATTAGGGCTGTACCAGGTCTTCCCCTACAGTATTGCCATGGATCATTTGTAGGTGTCAAATCACGATGTGCACTTGATCATAATATTACGTTTACTGTTTATTTTTAAGGACAGAGTAATTTAGAGAACATATTAAGTGCAATCCGCAGGACGCATGGACGCTGTGGATACCCGACGTTCTGTAGATCTCCACATGACGCTGCTCATAACGCACAAAACTTCACACCCATGAAACAAAGTTCAACGCATTTAGTTTTGACAGAAGACTCAAATGAATCCAGCTGAATCTCTCGTTTATTATGGTCCACTTCAAAGCAAACCGCACGAAATTCGCGAAGTGCATTCATTTGCACACCGTTTTGGACTCAAGTAGAATATATGGTTGAGGGAAACTCGGGTACTGCGCCTACCTGATGTGCCCCAAGAAGAACGGTCGTGAGCTGTCGAAGAGCCTATAATAACCTTGTGGGTGGCGCGCTACGTCTAAACAACAAAGTTCAACTCACTTTTCCCAAGCTGTGATCTACACGCAAATGGTTGGTAAGTGACGTTCAACTTCTCGTAAATGACGCTTCATAACATGATAGAGGAACAATCTGCAACAGGGTAGTGCTCTGAAATTCCCTAGTCAGGAAGAATCTGGCCTGCAAAGGTGACTTAAATCAAAAGACGCTCGGCAACTGGATTTATCCAAAATGGTTGGATAAAGTTTCAGTCTCCTCTCCTCAGGGATCGAACCTGACCGAGATAATTGGAGAATATAGTTTGGGGGCTTCATCTACGTTGTAGTGATGTTATACCGCCGATTTTTATGACATATTGTCAAGCGGCTATGTTGAAAAAGGTAGGAACGATTGAAAATGTCTTGTGTGCAATGCTTTGTAGTGGATCGTTGTTTCACTGATAGGGTTCGAGCCCTCATTATTTTATTTGGCGATAATTTTGGCTTTGAAGACATACAGACCTAATAGTACTCTCTAAAACAAAGTTCATATGCATTTTCCGTTAGAATCTTCCACCGAAATGAAGTACACTCATGCCTGTCACATGCTGCACTCTAAGAAGTCTGAAATGCTTAAATATAATCGAATTTTGCTAAGTTTCATCCAGGTCAATGATTTCCCGTAAACATCATGCCTTAAATAATCGCAGTCTGTGTATATTTCCATCTCCTATGTACGCTTACTTTTTTGTGGAACACGTTTCACTGACTGGTGTTCTCACTAGACTTTCATATATTGAATCCATAAATGTCGGAAAGTCCAACACTGTACTCACGTCCTACAACCCTTCAATTTTGCCCTGTCTTACAGAGCCACATGGATTTACTGAATACATTACATCCAAGCGAGTAGTGTTCCTGCTCATTATGTAGAAGATTTATACTGGAAAGATTTTACACATTGAGCGTTCTGCCAAGCAATTTTTATGCCTTCTGTTGTTCAACTTCGACAGAACAATGCGAGGTCTTTAAAAATAGTATGCGGTAGTAAATCAAGCAGCTTCCTGCATATAGAGTACACGCACCACACCTGCGTAACACGGAAAACCTCAGTATTCCAGTATCCGTGATGATACTGAAATTACTATTCTACGATTGTCCTGATTCGGACCACTCAGTGTGATATCTCACCCTAATTGTCCACGCAATTCTGACCTTGATGTAATTGGGCAGTGGAGTGGTCACTCCCAGTTTGTGCATAAATTGGGCACTTCAAGCTCTTGGTTTGCATTATCTTATACGGCAATCACAGTCTAGCATTTACGCTTCCTGTTGGTTAATAGGCTGTTTTAAATGCTGAGTTGCCAAGCGTGTCATATGGTACTAACTGCGCTGCTTTAAGGTCTATTAATCTGATACGGCAGGTGAATAAACAAACCATACCAAATATTTGTCGTCTACTTCAAATACTACCGTAGTAGTCTTAGTAGTATCAATACAACAGTAACATCCTACTATGACACCTAATCCTGACTACTCAATTGGACGGATTGACTTAACTAAGTGACTTGCAGAAAGATCCAACGTTCCATGTCGGGCCGTAGCAGAATCATAGCGATTGGCTCAGTTGCACTCTGTAATAGCACCTCTGTGTAAGTTTATTGATTTGCAAGTTGTTGGAAGTTTTCAATCTCTACGGCGCTTCTCTAATCAGTCATCATGTCGAACCATGAAGCTTTCCGTTCATGTCCACAATTAATTGAAACATAGACGCTGCAGTGACATGCAATATCTCAAAAACGTAACTGTTATTCACATGTGAATAGGGCACGTTATCAGATGGAGAGGGTAATACGTCCGCGCATCAGCCTACGGTTCAGCGGAACAACCATGTGGTGAAAAAGTGCCGTACGAGTACGCCCACGTGTCTGAATCACGTCCGACTTCATCAAGTGCCGGAGCAAGGTCAAAAAAAGTATACATGCATTTCACGCCGACCTGATGGCAAAGGCAACCTGTGCATTCCGTACTCAAGCGCACAGACGGCTGTGACAACGAAAGTAACCGCTCGAGAACCGGTGTGGTCTTGCAGCAGACACACTCTGGTTGGTTGAGAACAGATAGACCATCAAATATGGCCACAAGTGAAGGAAATAAATCGAACGCTGTGTTTGCATTAATACACAGTTTTTTTTCAGGCCGCCTTCTTGTCTTCTGACTGTAACCCGGTAGCATCGGGAAGGTGAAGAGATACAACAGAGGATATGGCCAATCCCTTATGAGACACTTTGAGGTAAAACCGAGTTCAGCCAGTGAACGACCGTTTTTAAGCAAAAAAGCAGGTGAAGTTTGACCGGTTTGTATGCAAACTCGCTTATAAACACATGCGTTTGTTTTTTACAAGCTGGCATTTGAAAGTTTTGAAAGTTTTAACTCAGTGCGTACTACTTACAACCCTACTGAAGAGATGCCAACAATTATATCGCACATTCTTCAACGTTTCACACTTTTCTAGGTGCGATGTATGACAGACTTGAGTGCACGCGTCTGTGATCACTTTTGTTTTTTGCAGAAAAAAACAAGGTCAATAAAAATAGGTGTGCTTATTTGGCCTTCGGTAAGATATTGACGGGCTGTGTAGGCACACACGTACATGACTTCACATATGGCAAAAAAAACCACGCTAACCGTATTTTTGTCTATTGCCAATTTCCCCCTTAAGCTAATCGATCGCACCTGTGCCAGTCGACTTTCACTCAGAAAAAATAATCCACCATATTCATTCCTCACCTTGCGAAACAAAATGCCGAAACTAAATCAAGCTCCTATGATGCAAACCTAATAACCGTAAAGGCATCCCCGAAACACAGAAGTGGAAAATAGCTGCAGACGTGCTAATGACCTGTACGTGAAGTTATTCTGGAGAATATCTAAAGTGAAGAACGTCTGACGGAAACGTTTGTTATAAAGCCTGTGTTTTTCAACTGTATTAGATCCTATTATACTGTTCTCATGATGAAACATTTTCTCCTAGAAGACAGGTAGGGTTCGAAATTGGTGAACAGAGTTTCGAACATTTGATCTTGGCTGTAAGTTCATTTCACTCATCTTGCAACCAGAACATGAATGAATATCAGTCGGAATTTCATGCTGAACTGAATCTGATGGTGTAGACAGGGGGCACGGTCCTCGGTAATGTCAAAACGTGTCCAAGAGGACAGGGGATTTGAAAATATGGCTATGGAGAGCAACTCATCCTGGTAATACCACCATTGTCAAGCTAAGCGTTGTAGCTTCGCATCCATATCGTAGTTACCCATATTATACAGCTTCTTCATTGGATTCACACTGGTTTCTTCTGTCATACTGTAAACAGGAACGCTAATACGGATGACGTGAACGAAACTACAAAATCCCCAAGCGGTATTGAAAAGTCGCGACTTCACGTGTTCTATTCACATCCAGCACTACTTGTTCTTTTCATTCGCGAACTTGCGAAACATCGTTTCTTCTGTGTAGAAAAATCAAACGAAAAGAACACAGAAATTTCCAATAACATATGATTTTGAGAACTACTGTTAGGATAAAGTCGAAAATGGAAAGTAAATGTATGCATATGAATCATCATCATCGTTGACGCACACAGGTGAGAACACTGGTACCTCACTGTCGTACAGAAGTGCGAGTCGTGGTTATACGTGGACTGGGATACTGCTCCTGCGCACACAGGCCTAGATAGGAGGACGAATGGGGTCCTCAACTAAAGTATTCTGATCAAAAGCCTAACCTCAAGTTAGCGGCAGTTGGTATAAGACCGTCGGAGCAACCTACGTTTTTAAGGACTGAACCGCGACACTTATTCCAAACCCAAACCTGTAGGACCAGGAGGCTGAGTTAATCAGACCCTTACCAAATGAACAACCTGGTATGAGGGGCTCTGTGAATCTCTCACACGTGCACTTCTCAACGGGTTTTGGAGGTGCACATATGGTCACATCACCGTATGGTCTAGTCTCTTAATGACAGAAAGTTTGCGTGCTGTTGGTGCTGCTCTCCTTCCGGGATGAGGAACACGTGACCATTGGTGTGCTTGGCTGGAGACACTGAGCACTATGTCGGCTAAATCATGTCAGTGAAGTTGTCAGTTTCCAGCCTACTGGTAACAACAGCTAAAAAGTATCCGTCCAAAGACAAGTTACGGTGTTCTCAACCAGGTCCTACGGGTAGCCCAGAGATTAAAATCGCGGACTTAGACTTCAACAACGCTAGTTCCAGTTGGCTGCAGACCCTTATAACTGTATACCTTTTTTATCATCGCAGACCTTCAGTTCAATTTGACATCTATAAACCATGTAACAAGGGGACTTTACTTCCAGCTGCCACTATTTCGGTCACCGGAAGCTATAACTCAGCACTGGTGATGTACTGGTGGTGTACTGCTCTAGAGGGATGGAGAATCGGACAGCTACGCATTTAGGGTATAAGCTTCGATGTGAGATCGCCACTGCCTGCTTCACTGAGCCACGTCTATCAGCGTTGTTAATCATTAATTAGTTGTGTCTCGGAGTCCGCATCCAGCGAGGCGCAGTAAAGTCGTCAACAGGGTTCGAATTTAGTATTCCAGTTGACTGTTTGCGACAATTCAGCCTGATTGGGTTCCATGTATTCAATCAGACAATGTGAAAGAGGAACGTATAAAGGGGTTCATGTGATTGGTCACTTGTGAGTACGGAAGGCCAAGCAACCAGACCAAACAACCTTTTATTGGCTCTCGGACGATAGCAGACAACGACTGGCTGTCGGGTTGCACACTGTTTAGTCTGGGCCTCACAAAAGAAAACAAGAGAATTCCAAACTTGTCGTCAAGGCCTTGCGTGTATGTGTACTAGGCAGCTGACAGTTTGTTTAGCCCACCAACTAAAGTGTGTGTGAATTCTAATGTGTTTCCGAAGCAACCGATTAAATTTCCTTTGTTCCCTTCATTTGCCTGAAGTGGGAAAATTTACGTGGAAGGAAACGGAAAATTTAAGAAGTCAAATTGCTGGGTGAAGTAGTGGTCATCAGAGCTAAAACAACATCCATTGTCAGAAACCATTCTGTTCTTTCGACGTATATGTTAGTCTGATAGACATCTAGCTGGAGGGGTCAAAAACCGATGGCGGAAATGGCTGAAATTAGCTAAAAATCCTAGTACTACACCATTTAATCACTGTATAAATGAACTCGCAGACCGCTTCTGAACCGGGAGAAGCTGGTTATAGCCAGAGACACTCGTGATATGTCCACCTGGTACTTATCAAAAACGATCTTTTCCGGAAACATAATAGCATGCAGTGTCAATCGCAAAGTCCCTTATGGAAGCTTGCGTCGAATTTGGCTGCCGGGCTTTCCCGAGTCTGGTAATTTTTCCCAGATGGATACTGAGTATGTTAATAGGAAGCCTTTCAAGTGGAATGCTAAGTTGATGCATCATTTGGAAAACTCGATCCATAGCTCAGTATCCCTCATGAAAGTCTTGTTCTTTGTTGACATTCTGACCGGTATGGTAATCTCAACGTAGCAGTTCATCGCAGCGGGACTTGGTCAGAATGGTCGCATGTTACAGAAAGGTCCCCTAACCCAATACCTAGTTGAGCATAAGAACTTTTACTTGCATGATGTCGTCAATGATGATGATGACTAAACTTTTTAGTTGCATAGATCATTCTTGAAGGGTCTGGCGTGCTTGCTTGCGCTTCTGCTTCTTCATTGGAAAGATAAACAAGCAAGGAGTGCTGGCAAGACTCAAGGCCCAGTAACCGGAATCGGTGCTCTAAGTCTAGTTCCGTCGTCTTGGAATCAGTCTATCTGCCTTTCTTTGTTATTTGATATCATCCCTCGCTATAATTGGTGGATTGTCCATGGAAGGTTCATAGCTTAAAGAACATCATTCGCAGTATGTTTTAGAACATAAATCTATCGATACGACGAAGTGAGTAACCTGGCCAATAGTTAGTGGAAAAGTTTGGAGAACAATCGGTAGATAGATTAATTTCGACAGTGAAAGAATGAGGAACCAGTCTATGAGTGATTGTACTGAACGGAGTACAGTCCGCGCTCCAGTAAAGCTAGCCTGAAAGCTCGGCGATCTAGGCGCATAGAACCGATCGACTTTGAAGATAATCTGCTCTAATCTGTGTGTGTGTACTTATGGATATTCGAAAAGTGCGCTTCACTCCATACTTAAATAGGCTCACATACTCGAACCATCACAATCATAGTTTGAATATCTTTCCAGTTATCCAAGCCTTCCTTGATTGGAAGATATCGCTGGGACAGCATATCGTAGCAGAGCACCTGATTAAGAAAGGTTTCCGCTACCCCGTTTTTACATCAGTCTCGTTAACATCTGCAGTTTCGTGTCCGTAGTCTCTGATTTTATAAAAATTGATTTTCATCGACATGCATCGGAGAAGCCTATGTCTGTCACGACAGAGATCTTAGCGTTTAACAGCCAACCTTTTCTTGAGGTAAGCTGTGATACCCAACTCACGGTTAGATTAAAAAAGCGATGTACGATTTGAGATGCACACGGCTTACGCATTTTGTCGACTTGCAGCAGGTGTTTTAGCATTCAGTCAGCCTTACAAGAGGCAAACTTAAGTTTGTTCTTTTCTTTTTTGCCACATCCGTCGTCACAAAGTCAGCAATCGATGTCCACTAGTTCGATTCACAAGGAGTGCTCTATGCTCTTTTTTCCAGTGCATGCCGCAGAGTTTGATTTCCGATCCAACGTCGAAGAGACAAAAGAAGATAAATTTCTAGCACTTCGGCGCCCATACATACATATTCTAGCAATTTTGCCTAGGTTGGTGATGAAACGTTTACCAACCAAACCAAAACCAACAATCGATGGGCATTCCAAACCACATCAGTTTTTTACAGCGGATATGATTTCCTGTAGGACAGTCCTAATGCTTTCCGCTTTTCGCTACTCAAGATGGCAGTGTGCAGTCCATGAATGGAGTTAAATCTCCTAACATAAAAGGCCATCTCTATCCACCTGCCAGAATCATTCTCCATATTGCGGAAGGTTTTCTCAGGTGACCATAGAATTTTTCACCAAATTTTCGACGAATATTTAAAGGCTTCTGAGTGGTACTAATCTAAAAGCAGGAGGCAATGCCGGTTAAGAGAGCTGTCAAATTGGGTGAAGAAGATTGTCTATTCACTTTTACTTATGGGTTCTTCCTTCTAAGAAGGCACAGCAATTATTGTTTGGCGAAGACGTGTTCGGAACCTCACCCTGACGCTTAAAACACTGTTGAAGGCCTGTCAGTCTCTGATGTCACTGGGATGTTGACTGAACTGCACTGTAGCGAATGTAGGTTTACTAGTCTAGCGAATCACACATAAAATCAGTAAACTCGCTGATAGTTTGTTACACCAAAAGTGGCTAATTTCTCTGCTGACTGAGACCTTCAAAAAGAGGAAATTAATGGTGACTCAGTGGTACAACTGATGTTTGTGGTTTGTCACCTAAGCTGCTGGTTGATCTTCACGTGTTCGCGAGTGCAGCAGATTATTGGTAAATAGTTTTCAAAATCTCATGTGAGTTACTGCGGATGTGGGATATTTTTCAGCCGGAAAGTGGGGGTTATTAAACGACGAATACATGTGATTTATCATTTCACCATACTCGAAAGCATCTCACTACTAGCACTTTACTCAAATATTCGCGTTTATTTTTAGTGTTGCCACTTAATTGAAGTTTAAGTAGTCTAATGGAATTGTGAATTTAACCCACAGCTAGCCAGTTGATTTAGGCTTTAAGCTCTGGACTTGTGAGTCAGGCGACAAAATCCCGCTGCTTTAAGCTGATGAGCCCTGACCATGACGGCGAATCTAGCGGGATGCTTTCTCAAATCCTCCTATTAGCGAAAGACCTGTTCGGTGGGGCTCCATCCAAATACGATGATCCTCACTTAACAGAAAAAGTCAGGCTATTCTAAGGTGTTTGTTTGCCGTCTCTGACATTATGTCCCAATAGCCTTCTTGCTGATGTGATAAGGTTTTTAATTTGTCTGGATTGGAGGTACTTTCAAAAGTAAGATTGCTGGATGCAAATTACTTTAACGTATGTTAACACGGAGAAGTTTGTCATAACTTGTTCATCCTTTATGGCTTTCTAGTTTCCGTTTAACGAAAGACCACCCCCGAATGGCCACCTTACTAACTGGTTATTCTTCTAGGTGGTTAGGATTTAGTGGCTGATGTCGCATCTCCCTTCGGTGACGGGTGATGGGAGTCATGAAACATACGTCGATCTAGAGGAAAGGATTTTGTACGAGGCACCCTAATCCGGCGACTTCACTAAGTGTGCAGTCTACAAGTAACCTTAGCTTGTGGGAAGAAGAGTTGCAAAACAATTTGCAGTTGCCAACAGAAGTATCTGACACCTTGTATGGCACCCAAACAAGGATTTTGACAAGACCGACAGACTTAGGTCAATGTATGGAGGTTGTTACTTCCAGAAGTTTGCTGCGTCCACGGTCAACGAGATAGGAACAAGTGTCAACATTTCTTGATAATATTTCCACCGCAATTAAGCTTTTCATCCAGAGATTTTAGACTGAAATAAAGGATAAAAAATAGCAGTAAAATTACGAAGCATTGGTGCCTCAGGGATGTTGGGTTACTTTTCTAATAAGCGTCTTTTGAAATGGCTACGAAAAAGTTAAGCAGACAAGACTAGGGTTGGTTAGTGGGGCGAGTTACGGTAGGATTTCTCCCACTCCCACTGTTGCATGTCTCTCTCCGTCAAATTAATCAGCCAGCATAACTGTCCAACACACTGCCCTACCACCAATTTTTCTCTCTATGAGATTTCTTTTTGGCTATGCAGCACTTCTGATAAACTGTGATTTGGTTGAAAATGTTTGGAGGCTACGATATTTAATGTTACAGCACATGTGTCGATGTGCAGAAGACTTACATCTACTGATTCAGCTACATGATGCCGTTACTATCCAGTCGGTGAGCCTGATTTCACTGCATAGGTAAGAAAAGTCTGTAAAAATATGTTTTGGGGGAAAATATGTTTTTCATGATCTCTAAAGTAACTTTAGGACCGAACATAACACGATTCCACGAGCACCGACAACAACACGAACTAATCCATTGCCGTTTTGTCGCATGCTTCGATGGTAATCTTGGCACCATTCAGGAAGGTCATCAAACACATCATCACTTGGCTTTCTGAAAGCATAAAACGAATAATTTACCGCTTTATGGTGATGGGTCTTGGTAATGTGCCGAAATATTCCAAACTCAGGTGTGTTCATTCGTTGTTAATCAGGTGGCTGTTTATCTGTTCGCCGAGCTTGACAGTAGACTTTCAAACATCTCGTCACCACACGAGAAGACATCATCACTGTGAAGTGGTGGTATTTTCTCGTATGATGATGACATGCTTGCAAGTGAATTGCCAAGCTCGGCGAACATATCAGCAGCCACCTTATCAACAACCGTTGATGAGCCTTTTGCACACTGCACTCAGTAGAATCTCCCAGGTCGTCCCGAGAATGCAACACAGAAAAGGAAGTTGTCACCCTTAAAAATATGTCAGTCTTTATTTACATACACGTTCTTTTGCAATTCTCAGCAATGGTCTGGACGACACTAACATACTTCACAAAAATGACTGAACGAACAAAGCTACATTGACCTGACGAAGCACGCAACCAAGGTCGTACTGCGCTTTCGGAAACAATCCGCTTTAATTTGACCATTCAGATTTCAGATTTTCACGGTTTTGATTGAAACATGCTTGGTTTTCCATCATTCTTTCCCGAAAATTTGGAGCCACGTGCATCACATCGCGTAGAAGTACTCCGAAGGTTAATTCAAGCGAATAAATTGCGGTTAGTACTTTTAGTAACATCTCGATACTTCAGCCGTGTATATTTGAAGAGAAAACTCTTTCCTTGCCTAGATTCGGACAGCCTGTCTACAACTGAAGAAATTGAACGGTGAATTCAAGTGCAGTGTTTGAATTTCACCAGTTTAATCCATCCGAGGATTGGTTTCTTCAAATTTCGTCATGGACACACAGGTTTGTTTGATGCTCACTGTCCGGAAGATCATGCATATAACTGCTGTGGTTGGCTTTGTTAGATATAAAATGAAATAATCCAGCTGTATCCTCCTTTCAGTGCCTAGCTACCGTGCCACCCGAAGGAAGCACGAGCGATGAGATACTGCGGAGTTGCCCATGCCTAGGCAGGAACAGTCGCGATGCACGGGTCAGACTCGAAGCACAGATCTTCCCGTCATAGAGCTTTCTCGAGCTCTTGTCAGATATAATCAAAACGTATCCGAATATTTTATTCCTCTAAACAATTATTTTTGATTCTGCCGCTTCGCACTGTAGTCAGTAAGAATTACCACAAACAACTACAAGTATTCGATTTGATTTTTTTACGCTGTTATGCACTTATGAATCCTTTGTCGCAAACAAGACAAAAGCAAAAACGACGGTTAAATGGTCCGTAAAGCCGCTGTTAATGTGTCGATTAGCAACAGCTAAAAAAGGAATAAGAATGGTAACACTTGGTTAAACCTCCTAAGGAAACGAAAGTACAAAGAGCGACTAGAAACAATGTTTATAAGTCGGACACAAATGTTCGGTACTACTGAATAGACAAGTTTTCTAGGCATGTGATGCTCCATTTAGCATGCTTCTCATTGAGAAGTAACCCTCAAGCATCACTCAGAATTTTTTCTTTTGAATAATGTATGTATTGCGCTTGGAGACTACACAGTATGAAGGTTGGGCTATTCGGGAAAATTTCTTGTTTTGCCTCAGGTTATTGTGTATTTGTTGTTCAGCTGAGTTCTTCTAAAAATCAAACTATTCCTTCCATAGCAAGAATCAACCTCTTCTACAGAGGAAAGTTTTCTCTGTTCGTTTCTCGAACATCATCAAGGATCATTTTGCAAGAACTTCTCCATCGAATGAGTATTAATCATGACAGTTTTAAACACTCACATAATAATTATCCGCACTTATCTCTTGCTTTTTTTGTGTTCGTGAAATTAACCTGAGTCAAGTGACCAAGAAAACTCCTACGGTTGTTTTCTCTTTTGTCAATAGTACCAGGAGTGCGTGGTTCACAGTCTTCCTTTTCGGAGGGTAGCAAGATGGCTCAGTGGTTAAGGCGCCAGCTTACGAACCGGAAGGTCCGTGCTTCGAACCCGACCTATGCCTCTCGACTTCCCCTGCCTAGGCTTGGGCAACCTGGTAGTATCCTAGCCCCTGTGCTTCCTTCGGGTGGCATGGCAGCTAAGCACTGAAAGGGCATTACAGCTGAACGATTTTTTTTCGGTGCTTGATCACTGTTATTGTCTACGGTTGACTGACCAGAAGTGCGATCAGATTGGCCCGATAAGGCACTGACTAGGTCTTTAAGTTATCCATGCTCTCCAAAATTAGAATTTACTTTTCACCAACTAATAACGGATAATTCTTTCTGCCACCATTACAGTTTATTTGGTCCTGTCATAAATGTGTATTTGTAGATGACTCAGACCGGCTAACCGTTTTTGCCTGAGTTTGTTGAATTTAACCAATGTTGTTTAAAGTATTCCTTATAAAGACCTTTGGAAGAACCTGTTATGCGCTTGAACACTATCGAACGGGCCAACACGGTATCAGTCCCCTCTTTGTTCAGTGTCCAGTCCGTCCAGTTCAGCATACTAACCTTTGAATCCTTTTGGTATTGAGTAGCAGAGGTCAGCTCTTCTCCACAAAGCTGTGTGCGGACTAAGGACTTGACGACAGACAACTCTATATTTTGCCTCCAGAGCCACCTATTAGTAACACTGGGACGAAATCCGGAGAACGGGAGCTGCGGAAGGAGGCAGATGAAAGACTGCCTTCAGCATTTATTCAGTCGGGAATTAGGGACCTCAACAATTTGGTTTTGTGTGGTGTGTGAACACTCACTACACACTTTTCTCGAACATTTGAGAATACGACAGAACAATTTCAGAGGATTGCTGCAGAGAACACTTCAAGGTAATCGAAGGTTCTCAAACACCAGTATATCTAACTTAGCCTGTTTTTGTTGAAGCATGAATATGTCAGGATATTACATGTAGCTTTAACGTGAGAAGCACATAGTTGGTACGAAGAGTACAATCCCTTTGGCTAACAGACGTTTAGATGGTCTGCAAAACACCGTCGGTACGACGTGTTTATCTGTGCCCTTTTACTTTGGATATTCAACTGTTCAGTAAGTGCACGCTACTAAGCACACCTTATCACATATACGCTAGACCAAAGGTGATATGATCCTACGGAGAAGGGCGTATCAGCAGTCCTGAAATTGAAACAGGGCTACGTTCCATCAGCACAAAATTTGACGGAAAATTTTTACCCATTGCGCTCAAAGGTTATACCCCGATAGCTGATGCTGCGTTTATTTATTTCAGATGTCTCCGTCCTCGCTTGACTTATGTAGCACGTACTTTCTTGTTTTGTTCTGCCCGGCTCCTTCCCTACTGAACACCCCTAATTGGTGGCCAACGCTTGAGTACTTTTCCGCTGGTTGACCGTTATATATCAATGCGGCAATATCTTGGTTTTGGGCTTCCCTGATTTAACGCGCATGTCCTGTGGGTATCATGATTGGAACGAAAACCTTTGAATCTCGTCCAGCCAGCCTGCTTCACAAGATGAAACCTAACCAGTGAACCGTCCGTACTAGTAGCGCGATTGACTTCGCCGATCTTCAATATATTATCCCTATGGTAACTATACTTCTGGCTATACGTAATGCACTACTCATCACAAACATCACAAACTCACTACAAACATCACAAACGATAAATTCGGCTGTGTTCCAGGTGGGTCTCTCGCAAAACCAAATTTGTTTGCAAATGAGTGTATTTCGCTTTACTTCTGGCTCTTAAAGCTATAATTTTTTCAATTGTATTTGAACTTGAATTATCTGAATACTAAGAGTCATCGTGGTTGAGTCTGATGAATTAGAAGTTCACATGAACTGGTCCAGGTGGCTGATAAGCCTGAACGACACAACACAGCTACGCGTGATCACCTGGAGTGATAACGAATACGTTGTCACGCTGCACTGGCATTGGTTTTTTAAAGATTATTTTCAAAGTCTTTAATCGCTGAACCGGTGATTTGACTGTATGGGAATTTACCGCAGCCACAAGAATAACAACATGACCTAATAAAAACCCGATGATTACTCAGAACAGCGGCGTAACTTTACCTTGAGCTTAGGTCAGTTGTTGAATGTTGCTAAATCCGTCTTGTATAAAAATTGTCGTGGTCAATAACAGTAGGCATTACTTGGCGATGGTTTTCTGACGAAATCGGTGAAAAACTAGGAATAGTTGATCAAATTCTACGCCCTGTCCAATTACACAAGCGTGCACCAAATGCGATGCGCTTGTTAATAAATGAAAAAAGCGAACGTTTTTCAAAGGTTGGTCAATTAGGATAATTCTCTGGTGCATTGTTTCATTGCACTGCGTTGGCGAAGCTGGTCTGTAAATGAAAAAAACTTGTGAAGCTATCTAGTTCCTTGCGTGTGCTATGGTGACCCCAAAGTGCCAAGTAATTTGACAGCTTTTAGCAAAACAGAGCACAACACCATATTATAACAGAGTTTTGTTGGCAGTCCAAGTGAAAGCACACCTAAACTCTACATCATATGAGCTTAGATCCGCTAGCATTTCAGGCTCACCTTCCTGCCCCGAAACTAGGCACGAAATTTCCGTCCGAAAAAATACCTCCTCCCTCCTAGGAAATATCGAATGGTCAAAACAACGAACACCGAGTGGTAAGGATTATATCTCAAAACTACCCTTAACGTTGCTATCTGTTGCTATCTGGCACTAATGGAACACTTTCTGACTGTATGGACTCGTAGCGACTGTATGTTGGCGGACACATTAATTAAAAATACAAGCAATGGATGCTCAAAACCGCTACGTTGCAATCAGCCGAGTAGTGCTTCGAAGTCTAATCCGTGGCGTGCGCTGAGAATGCACTTCCTAATTTTTCCAGTGCTCCCACTTTGTTCTTGTGTATCGTTGACTTTGAGAAATCTCAGAGAAACCGTCGATGATACTCAGGTCCGTCCATTTAAGTTAGGCGCCTACCTACATCACCTACTCGCGATCGACGCGAACATAGAGTGTGGATGAGCCTTCCTGTTGCAGCTAACTGGTAGTGTCCATTCCCGCAAACTCCAAACATATGAGTAATCCAAACATCTGAAAAGCCATACAGGCGCGTTGGACAGATCTGAATAAGAGCTTTGAAAGTGACTAACACGTCAGCACTTTGAGCAGTATGAATGACTTTACCACAGAACAATTTATTACAAATTTATTACCAGACGATGCAGCAGCAGCAGCTTTGAAATTGTTATTCTAAGGAGCTACGTAAAATGCCCCTCCAAATGCATAGACTTTGAAGTAAAAATTCGTGAACTATCCCCTTTCATCAAAGAGAGGTTTGTCTTTTTACTCGAAATTATTCGTTGTGACTGTTATGCTTATGTACGAGAAGCGATGGCTCACAAAGCAAACTGAGGAATTTCTGGTTTGCACATGAATTTGGTTTTGACAAGAGACTCAAGTGAATGCAGCTGAATCTCTCATTTATGATGGCCCTCTTCAGTTGGATTCAGTGTGGACAAATTCGTGTACAAATGGAGTGTTTGCTGAAATCGATCTAATTTGGGTTCAGGTCGATTACAAGGTTGATGGAAACTCAGCGACAGCGCCAAACTGATGAGTCCTAAGAAGGACAAACCCGGTCAGAGAGTTCTTAGCAGCCTTATGAGTATTGTGTTATGTCTAAACTTACAGCTTTTGCTTTTGTAGCTGGCCACATCTACAGATACCCGGCACTTTAAGAATTAAAGTGCACCATGCAAAACCAAAGTAGTTTATAGCTGAATACCTGTTTTTATTCATGAGGTTTGACTTTATCCTTAGTGTCGATCGAAATGAGCGAAATGAGCAGCAGTGAGATATATAAAGCATACATTAGTTTTTAATTCAACTTTACTTGACTAACATATCCTAACCATTTCGACAAAAAGCATCTCGGGCCCGAGAAGATCTTCTGTATCACCATGAGCATCCTGGCAAACGCAATATTCTTGTGTTTTCACGGCTTTTGATTAGGTGAAAGTTGATTTATTAGTCGAGCTTGATCATAGTATGCAAACTTTTGGCCACTTTACAAGGAGATATCTCCAGGGGGCGCCTGAATGGGTACTTCTTCCTCATATATGCGTATTCACATAGTTTCTAAAGAGTATTCGATAACTCCAACGTTATCGGCTGTTAGAAACTTCGTTTGAACGTAATTTATTTGGTTCATTTAGAATCCGTGCTTGTGATTTCTGCCGGGGTTATATTCAACCTACAGCTAACGGAAACATATTGCTTGCAGTTTTTGAAAATCATGTAAATATGCCAGTTGAAGAGAACCGACGTTACTGGTTTGCGATTTTCCTCAGAACACCAGACTTATTTTTCTTCCACTTTTTGCTTTTGCTCATCAACTGACTGGCCTACCAATGACAAGACACAATAAATGACGTTTTTGTTTCCGCCATACCCCTTCCCCGTAATGGCTTGGATCGCATAGTCCTGTGGATCAGGTCTGCAATTCCCCATACTTTGAAACGTACTTCCTAAACTATCGAATACTACTACCAATGTAACGGTGGGTACTACTGATGAGGCATGCGAGTAGTATGTGTGTTTCTCTCCTTACACCAATACTAGCACTACTTGCTTTGGTCTTGCGCACTTCTCTCTCATGAGAGTAGTTCCGTCACTGGTTGGTCAAGTTTAGCTGCGGCGATAGCTGTTTTGGTAGTTGATTGGCGATTGTCGCGAGGTTGATTTCTATGACTGCGACGTAAATGTGGTTTCTCAGAGCCAGTCGGTAATGACGTAATATAAGCAAGACGCCCACAAGACGCTCCCACTTGGATGAATTTCGGGTCTTAGAAACAATCGTGGGGGCCATGTTGACCGAATTTGGTCATTGTTTCTCATGGTGCGGGACGTTCGAATTTGGCTTCGAAGACGGTGACCTCAGCCTAGTATCATATGGGGCACTCTAAAAATTCCACAATAGTAAGGTCGCGCTGGATTCTGTGCTGTCTCACACTGTTATGAAATTAATGTGAAAACACGAAGTGAGCTGCGGCGAACGGTCCAAGTTGATTTCACATATCTCAATGCAGCTGTGGGTGAATGGAATGCATTTTTGTTCAATACAGACGATTTACAAATGGAAACAGCCGATATGGATTATCTTATATGTAGTATGCAATCATTTTTGTATTATTCTCCAGTTACATGCGTCCTGAAAACGCAATTAAGGCAAAACCTAACGAGTGAATGCATTCTGCTATATTCGTGCACTTGTTTCGGGGTTGAGGATTTCGAATGTTTTGCTGTGAATTTATGGCAAACGTGCACACATTTAAGGGGTGGATAACAGTTGTGAGGGAGTCAAACGAGATGTGATCACTAGAGGTTATTAGTGTTTGAAAAATAGCCAACCTCGGCGGCGTACTACAGTTTTCGGGATTTTAAACGAATTTCAGAATGGTTATATTGGAGGTTTTGACTGGCTGTCAAACTCTGTTTGAACTCTTTTACTTTATAGTTTGAGTCCTTGTTCTTTACAGTACCTTTGAAAGTGAGCAATATAGCGTATAAGCCACACATGTCTTAGTTCATCAGTTTGGGTTGCTCAACCGCATGTGCCATGTTTGTTGGGAAGCGGCAGCTATTCGAAGTGTGGTTACCATGACAACACAAATGCAGAGTACCTATTTTAGCACGCACGCAAGTAACAACCCACTTAACAAGAAAAGTAACATTTCACTTTGGAATTTTTCTTCATTTTTGTACATCAAGAAAAAATCGTCCTAGAGAAGGGATAGCTTGTTCAGGACCTTTTATCTAACAGTTGTTTAAACGTACAGAATATGTCACAGAAACAAAAGACACTAAGCCGCATTCACTCACGTTTTTTATGCAGTGCAAAGCTGAAATGCGTATCCTCCCGCAAAAGTTTTTGAAAGTTGAACTGATTATAACGAACCAGGTGAGGCACCAGAACTATTTGTCTCGCAAAACAAAGTGAAGGCGGTAAAATTATCCCGGTGTTTTTAATATTTAGGTGGTTAAAGACACCGGCTGTAAGAAACATTTGAGGGACAACATCCTAGCGAACTCTTGAGACTAGACAAGTGAAAATCTGGATTTGAAGAATTTGCCTTTATGTAATGGAGGTGGACATTCCTGAACAAGACAATCTACTGGGTGCTTTGCCCTGAGGCCCCTACAGGCTTGATTTGGTTTTTGAATTTGACAGTCTCCGGTGATCGAGCGCATTCAGGTAACTGGTGGACCAAAGATGAAGCAAACTGTTCTCACAACTAGCCACGTTTATGATGCAGGGATCACTGATATAATCAAAACTAATGAATATTGACTGATTCAGTGGGTGAAATACATTTTCCTTCTGTGCCTATTTCTATAGATGCCCAAGCGCCATTCACTACCTGGCCCTAGGAGCCGTTTTCTAATTAGTCTTGGAACGGACAAGGTATCGAAACATTGGTAGCTGGGACATGTCAGTTAGTTGTAAATCACTTAGCTGTTTATCTGTCTGCCGAGCTTAGTGATCTGCTTGCTGACGTTTTGTTACCAGTCGTGCGTACATCACTAGTGCGCGGTTGGGTATTTTTTCAATTCCCGCTTGTCCTTATATAGTTATGTAAGAACGTTTGATATCTTTGTGAGTGATAGATTGATTGAGGAAGAGTGTAATTTTATTAGTCGGTTCAATTTGTGGTCCATATTCCCTAACATCTGAATGACTCGTTGAACGGCTTCCATTCGTTAGATTTCAGTGAATATCTGACTGGTCCCATCTGTCTTCCTTTTATTACACTGGCAATCCAGATGCCCTTTATGTTCGCATTTGTTTTTCTGCGTTTTGCCTAGCAACTACTCACAAGGCTGCTGAAAGCTCTTCGGCCCTGTGAACGGTTTTCTCTATAGAAATGTACTGCGATATTTCGAATATCATACGAACTGAAACATAAGGTGGTCTTTGTGCAGCAAATTCAGTTGAAGAACATAATAAACGAGAGATGCATCTGTGTACCTTCCGAGTCTGCCTTCGAAACCGAATTTGTTTGCAGATGAGTCGAATCCACAAGTGTAATTCTAACGGCTCACATCGTCAGATTTCATTTCATGTCAACTACACTCGCTTTCGCTTAGGAATAAAAGAACAAATCAATAATGTGTTAAAAATACAGAAATAAGGATACGCAATAATTTTGCAGTATAACAAAATTTCCCAAGCGAAGAAACAGTACGGTCTTGTAACTCGAAGGTCGAAAGTCACCACTGGAGAACTCATGGTTTCAGGCGTTTTTGTGAAAGTCGGGATCGTTTTCGCGGTGTTTGGCTGCATTCGATCTAATGCGAACATTTTAATGATAGTGGAGAGGAAGAGTAAATAGTACTTTTAACAATGGTCTGCCTTGGAAGCAGCAAATGCGCAAACAATTTTTTTTTGCAAGTAGTTCAAACAAATACTACGACCACTGTTCACTTAGATTTTTCAGTCACAGAGGTTTGTTCTTCGGAGCTAAATTGAGCGATTATAAATTTCAAAATCGCTTCGCACTGTCATTAAGGTTTAAGTAGTCTGCTAAGAAATGAATGAATTTAACAAGCTTTATGGGCTATTAACGAAGTTTAAACTATATGAAAAAGCAAAAAATCGTTTGGATACATTCAAATTAGACGCTTATTTGGCCTAATATCAAACAGACTGCGGCTAGAGACAACTCCCTCATTACATTTTTTACACACAGTAAACATACTCGCACTTAACTTCTTCAAACATGTTTTCTAGTCCTTCCATATCTGGTAGGTAGCACTACTGAAATCGACCAAATTAAACAGGGCTTCTCGGCTTCTCGGCATTGGTTGACTTCAGTTACAGGACAAAATCTCAACTGAAAATTCCTGAATCTTCTCACATTACCAACGGACTGGAAGTAGCTTAAAAGGATAGTTTGTCTTTCATCTGAAAAGTGGCCAGTCGTCAGTTAACAACTGTGACCACGGAATGTGAGTTCCGTGATTCCAGGATGAGTGGTACCATAGCTGGTTTGAGTGCAGCTAAGTCACTCTGATGACCAGCCATTCGTGATCCAACGTTGTTGTCTTCAGCTTTTAGCCGGGAACTCGCTGGCCAAATCTCCTTGGAGATTTGTGGGATATACAGTGCTGATTATTTTCAACGAGAGTGAAACGGCTGTACAACTCCACACAACTTTAAAGATTTTTACACTGGCCACTGAGTTTTGTCTAAAACTCTATGCGCTTGTGGATGCTCACCCAAAAAGAGTTCACTTTACGTGTGATTTCATTTCTGTTCACTGGAGGCAACATGTGGCGACAAGTCCACCTCCCAAGACATCTAGTTTGAGCAGTTCTTACGTTAGAGTACCTCCCAGAGTTTCCGTTAAACTACTGTTAAAGCCAATTCAGATTTATTCCTTTCTGAGCGGATCACGTCAAAGCACAAAAAATTGGTTTCTCCTGGGAACTAGTCTTTCCTATGAGTTGTCCGTGAACAGGACTTAGACGCGGAATTCGAAACGAAGCTAAACCATCACCACAGAAATTGTGGAAATACTCGCGACAGTTTTTATGACCGGCAATATCGATTATTGATGTTCGTCATGAAGAGAATGCAACTTACCGTGGTGTGACGGTTTGTGTACCTCGGCGACCCACTGAGCTATACTGGGGGTTGTCCCCGCGACACTCACATTGTCTCTCATACCAGGTTGGTCAATGGTTAGAGGTCTGACGAACACAGTCTCCTGGTCCTCCAGGTTGGGGGTTGGAACATGTGTGACCACGTGTTCCGTAAAAATGGTAATGTACTTGCATTTCCAGCCCAACATCGCTGCCTTGCGGTCAGGCTTTTGAGCCAAAGGCTTTGGTTGAGGACCCTAATCGTCCTCCTGTCTAGGTGTGGGCGCCCTGACAGTATCCCAGCCCACGTACAACCATGATACCTACATCTAACAATAAACTCATGCCACATCGGCCTTCGCGTGACGCCATCAGCCGGGTCGCCTTACTCGCTGCATACGGCAGGGTGGGTAAGCGAAAACAGGCTACTTCTGACGCCTCCCTTCTTTCTCTTTCACATACTTTTTCTTCCCCCTCTCCCCACCCCATTGATAGCTCTACTCTTGTAGGCCCAGCACTTAGGACTGATGACTCCGTTCGTCCTGCAACGGTTTTGCAAGCAACATCTGCGCTTCATCCGACGCCGATATCCCCAGTTATCTTGAAGTCAACCTTCAATTCTCGACGCCAAGTCTATCTGGCCAACTTCAATGTCCACACTCCAAAGCAATCAGGTCAACAAGCTTCTCATGCTCTCACACTGGACTCGTTTGGCATTGATGTGTGCTGTGCATCAGAAACAAGAATTCAAGATGCAAGCACAGTGGTTGAGCTAACCGCCGTATCACTCTCCGCTCGCTTACTACTACGCACCTCTAATGGTGCAGAGGCTGCTGCGGCAGGATGTGCAAGGGTTGGTATCGTCCCAAATCACCGGGCGGAAGGATTCTTGCTTGACTGGACACCCGTTAATAGTGGCCTGTGTGCAGTTCGTCTGGAAAAGTCTCTGAAGGAATCTTACAAGTGGGAAGTTCTTTGACGACTGTTCGTCGTGCCTGAATAATTCCCAACAGATTGTAGCTATGACATCATCAAATGTAAGTTTTATAACACCCCTGAATGCCCTGTTGCGGCGATCCACAAGCTCAGATATCGTTGTGGTTGCCGAAGATCTGAATGCACAAGTGGGCAGGCTTAGCGTATCTGAGACTCAATTAGGAGGTCGACATGGACTGGACTCGGTACATACGAACAACTGTGAACGATTGCTTCGACTGTGTGCTGACAGCAGGCTGTTTTTATGCAGTACTAACTTCCGAAATAGCCGAAGTCGTCTGGCCGCATGGTGTCCTCCAACGACCTGCCGGCCGCAAACTGAAATCGATCACATTGCCATCAGTTACCGATAGCGCGGATCAATAACTGACTGTCGCTCGTTTTGGAAGATATTTGTGGATTACGACCACGTACTCTACCGGAGTAGTTTCTCACTTCATTTTCCAGTGCCGCGCAAGATACAGACAAATGGCTTAGCAACTCAGAGACCGGCATATGCATGTGTTGAACGAATTTACATGAATCGTATTCTGGAGTTTTTCCAACTGCTCCACAATCACATGTGAATTCATACTGGGACGAAATCGCTACCTCTTTGCACAGTGTTGGGAGTTTTGCTTGTGGCACGGCGGTAACAGGCTCAGTCAACCACTGGATATCAGACCGAACAGTGACACTGCTTAAACCTTGGAGAAAGGTCCCACCCGGTCCAGAACATAACATGACGCGACGAATTTTCAGACGTCAAATGAAAGTGAGCGTGCGAACCGACCGTGAAGTGTGGTGGACACGGAAAGCCAAGGAGGTCCAGAAAGCCGATAATGCCCGAAGATTATTTAAGTTGATCCGCCCGACGGGTGCCCTGGAACCTCTTGTGAGAGGAACCATTAGGGACCAGAAGGAGGTGACCGTCTTGAATAAAGAACTCTGCGACCATTGGGTCGAATACTTCAAACAACAACAATTGTGGCCACCAGCTGCCACTCATCTGGAGCCCACAGTGTACGAAGAACTCTGTATATGGAACATGAAACCCCCTACGTCTTAGGAGGTTTATGACTGCATATGTTATTTCAAGCGCCACCGAGCTTCTGGTTCGGATGACCACCCACCCGGATTCTTCAAAGACGGGTGTAAAATCCTCAGACAGCGCTTGTCCAATCTTTTTGCCTTCATTTAGGAAAAGGAGACTATCCCAAACAACTAGGGAGAGTCGGTGATGGTGACCATTTGCAAAGGGGGATCAGCTTAACCCCGTTTGTAACGAGACTGCTGGCGTCACTTGTACTTCGTCGCCTTATGGTGGCTCGTGAAACACTAACTCAAGAGCAGCAAGAGGGGTTCCGGCCCGGTAGGAGTTGCGTTAACTCCGTCAGGCTCTAGAACAACGCCATATGTACAAACTACCCACACTTTTAGTATTCCTGGATTTTCAGGGCGCATTTGACTCAGTTGACCGGTTTGTTCTCGTTGAAACTCTTGCGCATCAAGAAATGTCCCAGAGGTTTGTGAACATAATATTTCTATGTATTCCCAGACTTCCGGACGTGTTAGAGTATACGGAGAGCTCTCCAAAAGCTTCCGTACACAAAGCGGCGTCCGTCAGGGATGCCCACTCTCTCCATTCCTTTTTAACTTCGTGTTCGTTGAGATAATGAGACGAACGCTCGAAGGTCTCCAAAACCCCAGTGTTCGAATAGCATGTGACGAAACCCTTGTCGATCTGGACTATGCAGACGACATCGTTCTTATCTTCTAAGAAGAGAAGGCGCAAGTGTCTCCGGATGAACTAACCAAGGTCATCCCTTCTTTGGTATGCACTTTGCACCCACAAAGCGTAAGGTCCTACTCGTGGATATGTAGTCACCGAACACGCCACTTACAATCCAGGGGAAGGCACTCGAAACTGTGGTCCGTTTTGCGCAACTTGTAATTTGTGTAGTAGTAGTAGTAGTAGTGCTTCCAAACACATCATGGCTGTAAGGCAGCTAAGCTTCAGTGTTGGCCACTAATGTCATGTCCTCATGCAATCCATGAGGATGGTGACGATGGCGATTCTTGGTATAATGAGGGCAATATTGAGGTTGAGAGCGAAATTAAACTGTGTTGTATATCACTTCAATAACAGTTGGATGAATACACCTGGCTGAGTCAAAAGTGTAATGGAATGATTCAACTGAAAGCGCAAAATACGTTCAATCAACAAGTAAAGGATGACTCATGTAGGTCAACTCTAGGGCTGATGTTTTGTCCTATGCTACTGATGAAGTCTGCGAGTAGTATCTGGTCAATTAGTTTAAAGCCCCGTCCGCGCATCTGATGGAAGGTTGTTCTGAAAATTATTGAACCGTTTTGCAGTGTGTTCTTAATAATGGCAGATAATCAAATGATATGCAGGAAAGCTCAGAGGAAACTTTAGGATGTTAACTTTTCCAAACCTATGCAAAGGTTGTTTGATTTTTGTGTTCCATAGCCAGGAACCACCAAGTTCATGTCTCTAGAGCAACAATTCACCGCTTTCAGGCACTTTTTCCTTTCACCGATGCAAGCTGGTACGCGCATAGTGGAAATTTTTGCGTAATGGTTGCATAGACTTAGTGACTTTGTCACGCACTATTGTTCGTTTCTTGAAAAGGGCGTTTTAATTGAACACCTTTGTGATTGATATGATCTTACCAGTAATAGTGCATCTGTTTATTTGCTAGTGGAATGGCACATAACTTTGTTGCGTGCAGTGGAATAGTGCGAAAGACTAACATGATTTGTCTATGTAAAGCCACAGCGTTGATGGCACCACACTCCTCACATGTGACAACTCAAATGTGTCTAGCGTACACTGATGGCGTAACGCAAAGCGCCCACCGGATGACCATTGAGAAGCTCTGGTACCTTGGTGGGGGACAAGTGTACCACAACCACCTACTGCAGTCTCTTTTGGACAAGACGTCTTCTGATGTTGCACCTGGCAACGAGGTACTTTCCGCAACGGTGCTGGATGCTTGAGGCTCCAATTGTGGATCGGTTCAACCGACCAAACCTACAACTCCAGCAACTCCAAAATGTCGAAACAGTGACACTTATTCCTCTTGGTCGAGATTACAATGCCACTCGATGGATATCAGTCTTCAGGTGAATCGAAAATCTTGGTTCATCCAGAAGGCTGAAGAAATGGAGAAGGCGAGAAAATCTGGGAATGTAGGGAAACTATTCCGACGGTCACAACGGCCCAAAGACGCCTCCGGTGAGAGAAACTACCACAGATAACAACGGCTCGCTCACCTGTGGGAAAAGAAGCGCGGCTTAATCTTATGTTTGAGCACTTTCAAGACCGGTTCAACTGGTCAGCTGCTATTGCTTAGCCCGCAGCGCATCGCGCAGGACAGATCAGGAGCCCATGACGGCTTCTGAAGTAGGCGAATGTTTTCTGTTCCTCAAGCTCACCGAGATGCTGGACCCAGCGAACTCCAACCCGCTCTGTTCAAAGATGAAGGTGGAATCCTCAGGTGGTGCTTTCCTAACTTATTTGCTAAGGAGACAGTCCCAGCTTACACTTTTGAGTCGGCATTAGTGCCCATTTCCAAAGAAGTGCTCGCAGTGAGTGTAGCCATCAGAAAGGAATTACTAATCATTACCATACTCATACGTCGCTTATTTTACTTCATCTTACGAAGGTGCATCAAAACGTGACCCAAGAACAGCACGTAGGATTCCCGCCGGAAAGAGGCTTTATGGACCGCATGTTTACATTATTGCAACACCTCAAGCAACGGCATGCGCAGTGATACCCTAGAATTTTGGTGTCCCTTGATCTCAAGAGTGCTTTCGATCTCGTGGATGGTTTCGTGCTTCTCAACACACTTGTGTAACAGGGTATACTTAAGATGTCCATGGATATCATGCATCGTTTGTATTCGCTGTTGACGCGTGAGTGTTTACGGATCTCTCCAAAAGCTTTCCTACAAGCAGCGATGTCCGGCAAGGATGTCTACTCCCTCCATTTTTGTTTAATTTTGTCATTGATGAAGTACTAAGGAAGATAATCCGGTGTTCAAATCTCTCCGCGTGAGAACCTCGTCGACATGGAATATGTGGACAACATCGTTCTTATTTTTTTAAAAAGAACAGAAAGCGCTAAGAGTACACAGAAACCTAACCGATACCATCCACGCCTTCGGCATATGCTTTGCCCCCACAAGGTGAAAAACAATGCTGCAGGATGTACAGTCTTTTAACGTGTCTCTAAGAATTCAAGGAGTGACAACGGAGGTTGTGGAACAGTATACGTATTTCGGAATTTCCATTAACTCTGACGGCAGTGTGAAAGGCGATGTGAACGCGCAGATATTGAGGGCCTGAATCGCGTTTGCAAATTTGCACCATTTGTGGCGTCAAAAAGGTATCTGTGTCTCAGTGGACAGTGTAGCAGATGTACCAGACTAAAGTACTAGCTGTATTTTTGTATACCTGCGAGACTCGGCCACTTTGGGAGGAGGATGCGGGATATCTTCATACCGTTGACCACCGATGTATAGATGGAATGGGCTAGGACCGGTGAATTCTCAATGGGGTGATCAAGAGACGGGCATTTTTCAAGCACAGGGTACTTCCGTCAAAGAGTTACGGCCTGCCGAAGCGAGCGTTGTTCTTCGTGGAGTGGCGGAGTGGCGGAAACCTAGATGTAGGCAGAAGTTGACATGGCAGAAGAAAATGAAGGGATCAGGAAATTTTTGGGTGCTGTTGCTGCTGTTCGCCTCCTAAGTGACCCTTCGTGTGTTTGGCTAGAGATACTGAACAATATGGCAACTAACCGGTGTCAGTGGAGTTCATGCTCTCAGATACCATCCATTTTGTCTGACTGGGTGCTGGAGGTGTCGGAACTTCGGATACTTGTTGCAGGCTAGGCCCAGGTCCTCCTTTCTGTCCCACTTTTTCTTCCGATTACAAGACTTTATTGAAATAAATTGAGGAGGTTGTACGACACTGAAGCAACAGTGTTTTTATCTGGTGTTGGTGTCGGTGACGTATGGTGATGATACGTCGGATGACTGAGTGTCGAAGAATGCGCATAACTTACGTGCGCATAACTTACCAGGAGAAGAACGGTTGTCTTAGAAAGATTTTGGCGTATATGCGTGCACAAAATGATCAGATCGGATCGCTTAATGTTTCAAACTCACAGTTCGATTGATTAAAGGTGATTAGTGCATGGTTTGTGGGACAATGGTTATCCACGATTCAAAGAAACGTTCCAACAGATAGAACATTTCGAAATGGATCACACATCTGTTTGATGACAAAGCAATTACGCAAAACAGGGGTGCTAAACCGAGAAACAAAGCATAGAAGTTTAAATTCATCAGTATTCTTCACGGAAGCACGCGAAAATTCAGAGAAGGAAAACCAAAATGTTTGAAAGAAAAAACGCAAACCTGGCTAGATTCGTGCAGGAAGTCCGATATGAAGTTGAATCCTGCCCCATGTCCACGTGTGACAGCGCGACAATGATGAAGTTCAAATCGAGTTTTGTTCATACACATCGAAGTGGCCGATTTCTGCATCCTAGGGATATTTTTTTACCCTGTCTGATGTGTTTCTGCATGAAGCTGAAATACTTTTTTTTCCGACAATGCCTTACTTACGTGTTTTTTAAACTTACGATAACAGTTACGAAGCACAGGTGAGTATTTTTTTCGACCACGGATGACAAAAATAACAACCGCTCTAAAAAAAACTTGCGAACATTTATTATTCATAGTTGTCTGGATTTCCGCATACCGTTTACTTTGTCATTATATTGGTATTTCATTCACCTAGTATGTTCTGTAGTTCTTAACTTTCACGCATGCATACAATTCGCCCCTTGTGAATTCAGAGAAAACTGCCTCACACTCACTCTCTAATGTGAGTGCGACTCTAATGCGACTCTTGAGATAATTCCATAAAATAATCCTCTCCCGTCACAGTAAAACTCACTCATTAAATGGAAATCGCAAAAATCGCCTCACACTACGATCAGTTTAAAAGTGGCGCTCAGAGGAATAATAATTTCACAAAATGAGCACAACTTCCATCTGCGAAGTCCTCACACGTGGAGTCAGTCAACAAGTGATCACGTGATGTGGAATCCTTGATTGAAGAATGAGTGGGGTTATATCTAGTCAAAGTGCGAGTTAGACTGCTGGTCAGCCGCTCGTGCCGAATGCTTGCGTTCAAACTATCAGCCGGTAGACTTCCTACAGTTTCGTGAGATGCGTACTGGTGATAATACCCAATAAGGATAAAGCAGCTGTAGAGTGCTTCTCGGCTTTTTAGCACAGACTGGCCTCACTGGCGGGGCGAATTGTCAACTGAAAATGACAAAATCTCCTAACTAAAAGGGAAATCGCCTGTATCCTACATTCTTGTTTCGTCCAATATCTAGATAATCATCAGTTTTGGGCTACTGTGGAAAGCACGCGGAAAGCATCCGTCAATTAACGTATTCTGGTGGTTCTTTTGTTGAACAATTAGTGTTCAATATTAGATATGTAGGTAAACTGAAGTGGAGTGATTGATGTTTTCCGAGGAGAATAGTGGTATTTTGCTTTCCTACTGACAGCACCTTTATCAATTTGTTCTATTTTTTGCTTCATTTATTCCTAAACTATAAAACCTGTACCATTCCAGCCACAAGGAAAATTTGTGGCTCGAAATGAGAAAGTCCAATAAAACCAATATTGGATAGTAGCAAAAGTTGAGTTCCGGTTGACAGGCACTCCCTAAAAGTGATGAACTGTGTTTTGACATGCCCTACTGTACGATCATCTACGTAATGCAAACTTCAAGGCACCCTCATCCGTACAATGCAACTGTCCTAAATGGGTGAATTAGACATCCTTTACCGTAACCTCCTAAAATTATATTCGTATTCAAGGTTCTTCAGATCTCCGTATCTTCTGTTTCAACTCGAAGCCAGTGCTCTTTAGGTTTCCAGAGGGTACCAGAGCCTTTCTCGTTGTCTTGGTTGCTCTTAGCGGTAACTAAAGGCGCTGATGGTTATCTGCTGTTCACCAACTGGATGAAGGTGACGATTCACTGTGGGATTCGGATGAAAATATGTGATATGTGGTTGTGTTTGCTGTAAATTAGCTGGCCGTGGGTTCCCTGTTTTCGTATGAGTTATGGATCTTTACTTTAATTCGATCTACGTTCTGATCCATATGTGTACTGCAAATTAGGAATTATATAATTATAAGTTCGAAAGGACAGTCATTATCCCCTACAGACTGTCAAGAGTATAGTGTGGTTAGCCTATTGAAGGGCAGTAATGCCGATTGTACCGAACGTAGGGAAAGACTGACCGCCAAGTCAGCAGTCGAGTTTGTGTTTCAGCACCGCCATCCAACACTTTCAACCGGAAAAAGTTACTATGTCTTAATATGACTACTGGAGTAGTTGTGCGCGCTACCTTGCGAATTCGGTAACGAGCAGGATAGCAGTCCCACATTTATTCATCCTGACCGCAGAATCCGAACGCTTCATTGGTGTAAACCACGTTATCCTTTTTGTTGCACTCGAGACATGCTCTGTCGCGCATTTCATTTGTTTCGGTTATAGACTGATGTACCTTGAGAAGCTTTCGCTAATCTCCCTTACGGCAGTTACGGAGGAAAGCACAAACTTTGATATGCTCATTGTGGTTAGATGTAATGGCTTGATCCAAACTAAATCACGGACCCTTTTTGGCCGATAAACAACCGGGCATAAAATCGGTAAGGGGTAAGTCATGTGTTATCGTTGACTAATCTATTGGACTGTCCAAATGCCCATCCACGTGAGGGGACTTGTCTGCATACCATTCCAAGCCTCAAGCGGACGGTGCACTGCTCAAGCGGCAACATTCCGCCCTGTTAAGAAGTGCTGATTCAGCTACATTTAACTTCCGGAATCTAAAACCCAGAGCATGTAGCTTTAATGGGAGCGAAACTCGTATCCAGTATATTTAATAGTGTTTTGGGTTTACCAAAGTGGTCATTTCGCGACAGGATTAGTATCGTTCGAAGGTGGGTGATTCCAGTACAAATTCAGTGATAGCTAAGACTGTCAACAAAATTTTGTGAATAAGCACCACATTACCTGTGTAACGGCGCATACTACTTATGTAAGGTGCTGGTAGTATGTAGTTGTAGTGCGCCGCCCACGCATTCAACCGACGGCTGAGTTAGAGATTATTTAGCCGTTCGCCTATGTTAACTATTCAAACGGCGTTTATGAAGGGCACGCATACGCTTGGGAAAACTGATTTTCTCAAACTCCGTGCGAACGAGTTTTTCGGTTTCATGTCCGATGGTTATGATCGCTTTGTTCATACTTTGGGATAGCATTCGAGGGCATCATTTCTTCAGCCAGTTATGCCTCACTTCTGCTAAACTGAATCCATTGCGTCAGTTTGGCTTGAAAGGCTTCTCACATTTTGTTTCCTCATCTGCATCCCTGCTTGCTTCATCGAGAAATTGCAGCAATACGGAAAGGAATTGAAATACGTGGTTAAAAATATGAACCATTTTCAAAGAGAATATAACAGACGAGCACAATTTATCACGTCCTCAGCAATCACGGTGTCATCATTAATCGGCCACTCGCTGATTGGGAATATGTCGTGGCTGCTAATTTTTTCAGGAACTTATTCTCAGGTGACTCACGTTTAGAGGAAGAAAATTTTATGTCGCGTAGGTCTCTTAAGTATAGCCGGACAGAACGCCAAACACGGACGTCTAGATCCTCTGCAACACTGTCAGGCCGACCGTAATTGTTTCTAAACGATATTTTATGGAAGAGCCATGTGCTACACGGGGGTAAGTGACTTTCTTCTATGGACGAAAAAATCATCTGATTATCAACCGAGGGATGACGAATAACACCGGTGGTATGGAGGTAACTCGGTTGAAACCTTGATCTGGAGAAAAGCAAACCCAGTGCACTGAATGTTATCAGTTTTTGTTTACAGGCTAGCTAGACAGGCCAACTAGAGTGAAGGTCCTCAGTGGACGTTACAGAAGAAGGCATTTGTGAAATCAAACACCAGGTAGGATTTCACGCCTAAATAGTTACTACATCACTTACTACTTAAGGGAAAGTACGACGGCAATTGCAAAGTGTTTATAACTCAAGATTTTGATCACCGTGCGTGACCTTCGTCAGGAGCAGAGTAATCGAACTCATTAAATTACTATACAAAGTAACCCACAGTGATTTGATGGTTCGGATATAAAACACTGCTATTTCGTTGCTTTTTCCTCCAATAATCAACGTAAGCAGTCGTCACAATCAACGCAGAACCCATTTTACCTCATTCGTTCCGAATACGATGTGGATATTCAGAAAAACATGTCCTGACGTTCTCAGTCCATTGGACAGTGTTTTAAACCGAATGTGAAGTCATCGTTCCAGCTGAAACAACCACTGCTTGTTTGCCAAACCCTTCTGTAACGGTGTATTGAATTTATTCTTTAGGTGCTTCCTTCCCAGGTCGAAATGAAGCTATCCTTATGTCAAATTAAGTTGCCTGAAGATGTTTCAGGCCACAGTGCGCGTACGTCAAGGACTATTTGGCGTGGAAAGGAAAATACACTCTCACCTACCTTAACGTCAAAACAGTATTATTCATTGGATATCATACTTACCAAGCCACCTGCAGGTGCAGTGTAACTTAGAGTGATCGAACTGACATGAAACTCGAGACGCAAGCGGAGCTCTTGTGGTGATATGAAACCGGAAGTCAAATTTAATTTTACCTGCGGCAAAAGTTACTTCATTTATCACTCAGGCAAAACACCGAGCCGAGTTTTGATCATCGTTCCAGGTTATTACAAAAGGTAATGGAAAAAAAGATTGATGATTTACCTCATTATTTTTTTGCATATTGATCGACTGCAATAAGACACTGTCGTGCAAACTGAGAGACCTACAAGCGGCCTTGCATCTACCATAAATTTATTGGACTAGTCACGCTACTGTACTTGGTTCAGACACTTTACAGTGTATTATAATCCCTTATAATCCCTACACTTCCGTCTTGTTTCACACACAATGGCTCAAAAGTCCATTCCTTATTTGTGTTGTTCTTACTCCGCTCTACCTAACGGACTTAGGGTAAATCGCGTAACCTCTAGTGTTCGGCCGAACAGAAGTGGCATTCACTCGTAAGGTTTTCGGTTCTTTTAATCGCGTGAAAGTGTGGAACTGTCTATGCTGCGTTTATAAAGTCAAAATTTTGACAAAAATTTATTGATTCTTGCGTCCTGATCATTCGAATAATCCGTTTCACTAACGGATAATACTGGACCACAGTCACTGGCACTTTTTGACATTGCTCTGTAAGAGGTTTCTCGAGAAGTCGTAGGAAATTTACTTGACATCCTAACATGGAAGAGGTAGTGAAGGTTGCGCTTCTGTGTCCATTTGTTGCTGACTTAAATTCAAGGCTTTGGTGAAAAAATCTCAGTCCTCGGGTTTTAGTTGCAGCGCCGGCGTTTCATACCTGGGGTTATTGTGGAAATCCATCTGATGGGGCTAGACAATTTGAAGTCAGTGGATGGTCCTTTGGATGTGATAAAGGTGACCATTAGGTCTTTTATTTAGGTTGTAGTGTGGACCGTGATCTACACGTCAACCAATGTGTACTGTTTACACTTTTGCACTATATTTGCCGTTTGTCCACTCAGACAAAGAGTCACATCTCGTGAGCGGGTGATTTTAATCCACTCATGCATGAAAGCCATCGATAAGCCAAATAAACGTCGTACCCATTGTCTATGGTTGGCCATTTGTAGAGTATGTATGTGCCAGGCTAAGCGCCGTTATTTTGAATTATGAAATTACTCATGCATGATTTCAAAACATTTCATAATGTTTCGTCGCTCTTCGCAATTTTGGGCCAATGGGGACAAATAGGCTAACGAACCACGTATCTTCCAGAGCCATACACAAGCAAGCAAGTGAAACAAGCAAAAATATAACAGTAATCGCCACTCCGTGCATGCGCAAAGTGTCCTGGTCTGTTGTGCTAGGTAGGTGTGTCCACTGGTCTGAATTTTGGGACCGTTGCCATGAAACGTTCGTACCTAAAATGTTCTGAGTAAGCGGAATTGATATTCTTCATCATACAACCCTCGATTTTGGCAACATGCGAGTCGTGGAGAAAACTGCTTATGCCTCAAAGATTTTCATACTTGCTGCTGCCTAAGCGGTGAATAGATTCGTACTTGCGCGAATCTTACGGATATGTCTAAAACCAAGGACCACGTTTTGTTGGATCCCGCATGTGCTCACAATTCTCATGGAGCTTCTAATATTTTTTCGTGCGCAGTGTATTGCCAAACAAATCGGATCATTACTCATGAGTTGAAATTACTTGCTTTGTGCTTCAGGTGGACGGGGAAAATGACCCGCAAAAGGAGCGAATTCGGGTTGAACGAAAGCAATTTGCGTATTGCCTTGATGAGCAAGGAGTTGTGTGCGACTTATCCCCTCGCAGTTCAGTTATCGCTGCGTGCTGGTAACTTACCCCAATATAGGTTGTCTTGTATACAAATCCAGATAACTGTCCAGCACCAACAATTCAAACCCTTTTCGCAGCAGCCACCGTTGTCGTTTATCGCCACCTCAAGCATGGACTACATATATAGATACTGGCTTCGGCTGCTTTCCCTGTTCGCTCCGCATATTTGGCTTCAGTAACTGGACAACGAGTGGGGCCTACCAATTGGTGTCAGTTTAGTCTCGAATATCTCGTACGCCCACCGAGGATAGCCAACCGCTTGGACAAAATGCGGGTTGAAAATGCCCGATGGAAAATTTATTTTAAGCCAGTCATTTTATAGGTTCTAACAAAACACCCATTTCTGATGAAGGCCTTGGCAAACTTTACCGAGGAATATTTCCCATTACTTGGAGTGAGGTTGACCACAAAGAACTTTACAAAAGGTGGATAAGAAGGGGTGCTAAATAAGTGCAAACTGTATAGTCCGATGAATTGTTTTCGATTAACCAAAACAGCAGCATGACGCGACTACCGTTTAGCATTCATGAAATACGGAAGGCGATAAAAATTTGACATCCACGGAAATACGTCGTACAATCGACGGACTTAGGTTAATTGCGTCTTCGGTCCTAGATCATATGCAACCACTCTCTGGAAGTATGCGCAGTTCTCTATGTGGGAAGGCTCCGTTTATATTTCAGGCATTCAAGTGTCAATGGAATTGCCGGTTATTCGAGAGCATATAAGTTATTTTGATAACATTTTAGTGGGTTTTATGAAATACACATCATTGCATCGGTGAACATTTAGGATTAACGTCGGACGCAGCTTGTGAATTGGAAACCACTGCAGAGGACGGTTAGGAAGCAAATCGCAGCGAGACGATCAGCAAGATAAGCGCCACTATAGCCTAAATGCTAATCGCATTGTGGTTAAACTGTGGAACCGATGAGCCAGAGTAAGGGTGAAACCTGACGTGGGCTGTTGAAAAGTTTCCAGCAACATTATGAGTAGTGTTCCTCCGATAAAATATGATGTGATGCCTCGAATACTATACCAACCGAAACATGAGATGGCGTTTTGCAGGATGTTCAGTTGTACAATATCATAAACTGGAGCTTCAGCTGAGATTTATTTGTCTTTCGTGAAAACCGGACTGGTATGCAAGTGCGCGTGTTTCGCGCTTGTCAGTTTATGCTCAGTTTGTCCACTTTTCGGATGAAATAAGTTGGATCAAACCATCATGACAACATGTACTATTACTGATTTGGAGATGTCTTCACTCGTAACACGTTTTTATTATTGGGACCAGAAAGACTGGTGCCGATAATATATGTAAGGGGAAACTTTATTTTAGGCTTATGTAGCTGGATTCCAGCTCACGTTGTATTCGATAGTTTGCCAGCTATGACAAAGGCGCGAATTGGTCCTATTTCAGTTCTTTAAACTCCTTTAGAATCAGTTTGTCTCATTCAGGTGTCTGCTTACATTCAGGACTTGTGCTCAGTTTGGCAAGATAAACCAGAAACGAAGAGTTAATTGGAGTAGTTATTACAGTGTTCACCCAGAATTCCAGTGTAAAGTCAAGACTGTCTGGTTCTATCAAGGTTAATGTTAGCTGCAGATGGTTGCAGGACTTGTAGAACACACGTTCACATCACTCTCGTTTGCAAAGTCTTTACCTTCTAATAGCGTAATCCCCCCTGTGATATATATCCTTCAGCAGTTCCCTTCCAAAGAGCAATCATACATCTGGAGTTCAAATAGGCACTCTTTGTCAGTCACGGTTTGTTGTGCGATCCCTTCTATAACAAGAAGTCAGGAGTATAGACACAATACTCGAATACTTAAACAAATATTACGGCGAATGATCAAATAATAGCCAATTCATTGAGTGAATGTAGTGCGTAAGCGCTAGATAACAAACAGTAGGCCGACCAACTGTCTCGGAAAATGTGGATAATAGTGAGTCTATGGCGACGTTCAGAATGAATCAGTGCGACTATACTCATAATTCTGGACAAGGCTAGATGAGGCTTTTGAGATGCAGTTAATGGGAAGTTGTTTTATTCCGTAATACGGCATACTACGCACACATTCAGTTGCGTAACGAAGAGTCCAATTCCACTATATCCTTTCCCACGCGCTGGTTTGGACAAAATCTCATTCTAATGGTGTGCAGAGTTATCTGGCATCCACACAACGGTTCATGAGTTTCGAGCCGCGCAAGAAATAGTACCCTTTTCGGCAGAAAGTTAAGTTGACAGCTTAATCAACCATATTGACTCTTTATTGTCTGGACTCTCAATCCTTGAACGCACCAAAACGTTGAGCTTTGGATGTCCCTGAGGGATGATCTCAAGGGGCTGCATGCTTACATGTGCACATATGTGCACGCACTCCTTCCTCTGGTTCTGGTTATTGGCAACCGTCATTTGTGAGGTTGAAAACTCTGTGCCTTATTTGCCTTTTGTTTGGATGGTTTGTGTGCACCATCTGAAGAAGGAAACTCCCATACCGGCAGGCAGTCGAAAGCAGTGGGGTGCTAACCGTCGTGAAACGCGAATAGTTGGCAGTTTGATCAAGGTCAACGCAGTACAAACATTGCGTTGTATACAGCTACACTAATACTTCACTAAGTCGACAGTTGATTTGTTCTTCGATTATCATGGCCTCCCATTTCTTATCACGATAACAACCTACTGCAGTTAAAATTAAGACTTGCTGAATTTCTGCTCGTTTACCCTCCTCAGTTTAGCAGCAAACTATCCGTAGTTTCAAAGCAGCCAGTACTGTCACAACACGGTTGCATTTTAGGTTTTTCTGCTGTAAAGGATAATCCTTCATGCTTAAGTCTACCCTAAAATCCGAAGTTTTGAATACAACTGCTGCTTGCGAGCAACCCTGAGATTTTCCACCTCACAGAGGCGGGAACCGTGTATTTCAAATCTAATTATTGTCATACATTGAGAAATATTCAAGACGGTCCAGAACGTTTCCTCCTTGACCCCCTGACACGAAGGGAGATCTATTTGCGTAGAGATTCCCGCTACTAGCTTCATTTATTCAGGCAGAGTTCAAGCTTCTGTGGCGCTGTCTGGAAAGAAAGTCCGGACTGGAAGGTCAATCGATCGACACATCCAGAAAAGTTATTGCGTTTTTGTCGTGTCGGGCGGACCGATCAGACTGTTCAAGCGTGGACACTTTTGTCTGTTCAGATACGATAAGTCAGCTGCTACTGGTGGCGTAGTAGCAGTATGCTGGCTTCGCATACTAAACATCTGGGGTTCCAGATCCAGCCAAGAGCAGGCACTACTGATGAACTATGGTAAGAACCGCACTCCATTCTAATGCCCTCTCGCCTTGATGCGAACCAATCGGAGGAATGCCGTTTTGACAGAAAGATGACTGTTCACACGACGGCGATCTAAGTATAAAGATTTAGCATTTGTTAGAACAACTTTCTTGTCTATTGGATCATATAATCAGAATCTTGTGGAGGCTTTGTGGAAGATATAAAACCAGGATCGAAGCCGCCTCATACGAGTCAGCAAACCTTTGCCAGTTAATCCGATTCAGCATAATATAACTACCCCCACAAAATAATTTAGTCACTGGTGATCGGTCTGGTAGGAAAATACTGAGTGTTCCCTCGGAAAAAAAGCACATCGCATCCGTATTATGTCAGTCGAAGTCCAAAAAGGAAGTGCATATTTTACGGCCACGTTTCGTCATTCACTTAGGTAATAGCCCATAATAGCCCACATGGGAGTTTAGGTGCAGCCGGTGTAAGCTAAGTGATTCTCGACCTCCTGGAATTTCCCTCATTGGATATTCGATCGACGGCAATGCTTTCATGAACAAGTTGCGAATTCGCTGGATTGTTCATCAAGCTGTGCAGTTTCACTACAAATACCTCTTTCTCACTTGAGTTGCTACAAGTGAGTTGCCAGATGGAACGTAACTTACGTTTACTTCAAAACAAGCTGACCTGTGTAGTTTACATGTTCATATACAAGTCTTTCGGGACATAAATTGTCTACATTCATTCACTTGCCTATTTCTGTTGGTACTGTTCACACTTCTAGTTTTTCAATACAGTAGCGTCTGCAACAGAAGTCGACCTGCATAAAAGACAGGATTTTTCTTCCACATCAGGATTTCTCACTTCGCAAATGATAACGAAGCTGGTGAAATCAATTAAACTCTCGTATGTGACATATTTTGTGGAATTTTAACTTGCGAAAATCCATTTGGAGTGTATACTGGTTGCTCTGTTGTAGTCATTCTTCACTACATGCCGGAGGAGTGTTTCAGAGGATTCTAGCTTCATCTTCACATCTGCTTCACACATCGTCTTCAAGATGTACGAAAGAATATCTCCGTACAACTTCGTCTCTGTGTATACCCACATCAAAGCTTGTTCACGTTGCAAATATCATATTTAACCGCACATAGACGACACGATGAGGAGCGCGTTTTAGATATCACACGTAAAATCATAACATCGATGTTCTCGAGGCGAAGTCCACCTGAAAGAAGGAAATCCGTTAGCATTTAGTAACCCCTTCTATTAGGTTCAACTGCCAGGCTACATATTCCGCCGTACCATTTTCATTACATTTCTATCAGAGATCCGAAAATGCAGAGATACAAAAACTTTTCGTGCCCAGTTGGTGTCGTGCCCTCAAAGCAAATGATTTATGTAAAACAGTTAGTAATATGCTCAATTCGGGAAACTACCAGCTGATAGAAAGCTTTCTTGAGACAATGAGATCTATTCGGAAAATAACAATAAAACTGACGTAATTTCTGTAAACCTACGCTTTGTTTTTTGTGAACTAGGCAGTGTTTCACTATTGACAATCTGAGAGATTGCCGTGTGGCCCTTGAGTGACTATTTTATTGTGTTCGTATAACTTTTCTATACTTGCGATGAAGTTTTGAGGTTAAATTTTGAGAAACTGACTAAAACCTACTCAGCCAAGGAAAACAGAACGTAAGTGTAGGCACAAATGCGGTAAGTCAAAAGTATTTAGGAGACTAGCGGAGGTGGGAAAAACTGAGCAAGTCTTACATGTTAATCCTCAAAAAATGCACTCATTTGCACGTAAGGTTGGTTTTTTTCTCGGGAGACTAACCAGAATCCCAGCAAAATCTCTCGTTTATAATGTTCTTCAGCTAAAGTTGCTGTACTGGGTCGCCTCTTGTTTTAGTCGGCACAATATTAGAGATATCGTAATACATTGTATGGGCATAATACACTATTCATACGGTTTCTGGATACTCTCCGAAGTGTATGGCATTCACGGAAGACACAAATAAATCTCAGCAGAATATCTCGTTTGTGTTATTTTTCGACTGGATGTTCTGCATACACGCCGTCCCATTGTTGTATTTGCATATCCGTCACTAGAGCGCCTCCACTTGGACGACTGTGTTGCAGTTGAAGTTACTGTGACTCCTAGTAATACGAGTGCACAAGCATCAATCCTGTGAATCCTGAACCACCTTTGGGGTTTTCAACCAGGTAATCCAAGAGCTGAACATGTCATAGTCGGTTGGATGAAGGTGAGGATGCCTTCAGGCAGAAATTATTCGTCGCGCTTGATCTCAACATAGTAGGCCACGCTGGTGGGCGAGAGAACCGCCATAATTCTCAATCACCTTTATTGAGCGAATGTGAGACTGTCCTGGTGATGCATTGGCCAAGCCGGGGAGAGCCGGGCCGTGGAGAATTGAAAGCAGACAGGGCTTCACAAACCAGCCGGTCTTGATTACAGTGGTTTTATGTCTAAAGTGTATCCCGCATCCTATCGAGCTTGCTGCTTGTGTCGTAGATCGGGCGGTGGTGATGTTCGTCGTGGATACCTTGTATGTAAGCAAATTCCACACTACAATAATTATTTATGCTATCTTCCTGGTCGTCTCGCTTGTGCTTGTGTGCCTGGTCGTCTTGTGTGCTTGCTAACCGTCGTCTCTATTGGGGTCCTTTTCAGAGGCTGAGTCCAATGTTAATGCGAGTCCTCCGCCTTTTATTTACTGATCCGACGATGACGTATTCCATAAAATTTGTGAAAACCTTTCAGATGTTTCTGGACATTTCTAAATTGCATCAGTATGCATTTCATTTACTTATCGGAACAGCTGCACCTTCAGGGTGCGTGATAACAGAACAGATGCTGGAGTGTTTCGCCGGTCTTAACCGTTGTTCTATGGATAAGACCAAGTTTATCATTCTTAATTTCCCCAGTCAAGCAGGAGTTAGTCTGCTGCGAGGTATTCGCAACCATGGGAGGGCTATTCAGAACGCTATCAGGTACGTGTTCATCATGTACAAATACGGACACGCGGAAGCAGACTGGATGCAAGTATTCATGGGTGGCTGTAAGATTCTTTGTATTGATTCAGGCACGACTATAATCAATTTTGAGGGTTTTCGTACATACATGTGTGCAACTCATTGGGATGTTCACCTGGTTATCTCTAGGTCTAACGTGTGACACGTATATGACCTGTATCAGTCTGACTGACGAACGTACGCTGGAGACAGTCGTCTCGGTACTGATCAACAGAAGGTTGTTCTCGGTTCAAAACAAAGTATTTAGTCCACGACGGAGATCCGCGATTACGTTTGGGTGAATTTCGCAATTGATGTGACCATTTATAGCGTACGTGTTTTAACTGACAGGTTACCCATCCTGTGTGCGATTTTCAGGCCCGTATTATGGCTGGTCCCAGCATGTGAAGAGGTCAAATGTTTTGTCACGGATGTTTGGCTGTCTGCATGAAGTGTTGTGATCCAAGCGGACTCGGCGTGCTAGTACAGCACAGATGTAGCTACGACTTGTGGCACGTGGTAGCTTCACAGTGCAATGGGGTAGGCATAAGCGTAGTTGCTTGTTCATTCGCAGCTGGACACAGATTTGATATGGAACATTTTCACACTTGCTAACTGCAGCCGGTGAAAATGAGGAATCAAAGATACGAACATCCGCCAATATTTTTTCATGGCCTCCGTGCACCGTAAGGAGCATGCCGTCGTGTTACCCTCAGGCGTGGATGCTTGTGGCGTTTGCAATTCAACAGAAACACTGGGTGATGGTAAAACCGTTGGCTGGGTGCAGTGAGACCACTGTCTAACGTAGCTGCACTGAATCTGTTTGGGTACAACTCTAACCGGTAGCGATTCCTGAGTCTGGCGTTCGACCAGTTCAGCAAGCTTTCCAACTGAAGAAAGTCAACCGATTATGCTCTCAATAATAAAATCTCCAAATTTCTTAAATAAGTTCAGCTTTCCTATTTGTTTGTTAGTTCTTTTCTTGTCGTGCCGGTCCGGTAGTGGTAACCAAAGCAACACTGTTGGCTAACGGACTAAAGAGGCTCTGATGATGGTGCTCCATTGGCAGTTCCAGACCGTGAAGAAAAATCTCTTTGTCAGCATTCACGTCCATGATATTTGCTTGTCTTTACAATAAAGCCCCGTACTGCAACTTCTTTGTTCCGTTGTTTTCATGGGGACGCGTTTTCTATAGAAAACATAATGACAAATAGGGTATTGTAGACCATACTTTGAGGACCAGCTTGCGTAGATTGGGAACTTAAGTTAAAAAAGGGGTAAATCGTACCGCGGATTAGGTCTCATTCCACCGTGGCTACCGCCTTTTCTGTTATTTGAATTTGTAAATTCACGGAATACACACAGTTTAGTTTACCGATTGGTAGGTTTTGAGAACTGATCACGAAGCCAACAAGGTAGGACTATCATAGCGTGCTTCTTGGCCAAATTTGAAGATATTGCTCTCCGAAGATCAACGCCGGAAAACGAAATCTTTGTACTAGGAATTTCAGAGGTTAGAGTTATGAAAAACAATGTCTTAGACAGATTAACCAAGTTATCTGATGTCTCATGGATATCGATCAGTACAGTATGCCACTTTTCGCTTTCAGGCTTACCTAGTTAAACAAAGAGGTTTACTGATTCAAATTACTCATAGGTACTTCGTTTCCCTATGACAGGAACCTAATTAATCATAACCGTCTGATGATGAGAGACCTGAACGAGCAGGATAAAAGCCGTGATCTGTCGTAAGTAAACTGAGCTTCGCTATTAGGTTACTTACGATCCGCGAACATCGTCCTTTTCAATGTGGGTGGCAGCCATTTGAACAATGTAACGTAGGTTAGCAGTCAGTTACGACGGTCCAAGTTGGCAAATCAGCCCTCCCGCTAGAAAGTCATGAGACCCTTCCGGTAGTTCCTTGAGCGAAGCAAAACCTTGAATGAATATGAGAAATCAGCAGACGATACCGTTGACAAATGATGAGATTTATCAGGACAAAAAGGCTATTCCCTAAAACTAACGGCGTCCGCAAGTACGCAGATAAGACGACACACTAGTGTAAAACGCAGGTAGTTGACCATAATGGTTCAGTGAGTGCCGCCAAAAACCACCATAGGCCACAAGATTGAGAGAGTGTATCTGCAGTGATTATGCTACTATGGTCTGGACAGTGGACACAATTGCGATAATTGAAGAAATACTGAACGCGTTGAACGCAGTACTAATCACGTCGTCTTACCCGCTTTCATGTACGTAACTGTTGCACACATCTTTGCTTGCGAAGCATCAAAAACCGTACTCTCCTTTGGTTTGTGGAAGTACGACAGACAAGCACAGATCATTGGCCCATTCCTCCGGTTCCTCGGGTACGACGACGTACCCGTGCAACCGAGTCACCTGATCAGAAGTGCATGTTGCACCCGATCAGGTCAGGGATACAAGATAGACGGATCGAATGAGCTAGAACAAACGGTATGCTGACTTGGCAATGATGGAGGACGAGCAGACATAATTGGCGAAATCAGTGCAAGCTTACCAACCAAACCATCGATAAATATCGGTAAACATTTTGTGCAGTCAAGACGTGACAGTGGACTGTCAGCCTTCCCTTTGGTACCGGTGGAACAGAAATTTTTCTTGAAACAATAAGTGCTTGCGAGTAGCTGGCAACATTTCTGGCTGCAGTTCCCGAGGGGGCACTATTTCATAAATCACAGCAAGCATGGGTAAGAAACATGAACATTTTAGGCTCCCCCATAAAAATCAAAAGCAATTAGCTAGCTTCTAAAACTAATTAATAATTAGCGAAATACACTCATTCGCAAGCAAATTTAGTTTTGGGGGAGACTCACTTGGAAACCAAGAAGTGCGAAACCGGCAGTGTGCTGTCGAAGAATGTTCAGCAACCTTATGAGTAGTATAGTACGTCAAATTAATAAATGTTGATGGGAATGGCCAACACCCAAATTTGGTGGGCATAATTTCTACGAATTACTGAATCAAAAGGAAGCTATGGTAATGCAATTTTCTGAAAGAATAAAAAATTAAAAAAATCTGTCTTCAGCCGTTGTGTAAGCTTTTGTGTCGCCATCAGAACATGTTCCAAAAGGTGGTGTAGATTGATCGACTGTACCAGATGTCACTCTGTCCTATGGATAGGACATGCACAAGTAGGGTATCAGTGCTTTCGTTTTTTTCTGTCAGACAAGCAGGCCCACCCATTGTCTGGATTAAAGTTTCATGTGTCGGAATGTAAGCTTAATAAAAAAACAGATGAGAAAGTTCCTCGTCTAGGTTATTTTCACTGTAATCCAGGGTAGCAGAGGCAGCTTTATTCATTCTCGGTCAGTAATCGGCCTTACTGTTACGCTGAGCTTAATACAGAGACAGCGAATTAGTGATCTATTCTTGGTCAGTCAGATAGTTATAAGCTATAAACCGTGTACCGTGATATAGTACTTCCCCGTGCCACAGCTTCGTCGCCGAGGATTGAGAGACTGGGACAGTGACAACCACACATTCATAAAGTTGTTTTTTTTATGGAGATAGAATTGGGTGGAGAGGGTTTCAACCGCCAGTTATCGTGTTTTAGGTCAAGTTGTTACATGCGTCAATGAGTTCGCTGGTTAGAAGGCTGACTTGAACAATTTCGGAGGTGCCACTGCACCTTCGGACGTAACCTACGCTGACGGTTAACATCCTATCCACCCAACTCCACCTCCGGCCCCAATAACTCCCTGTATGTGTGGCCATTACTTACTCAATCTCCTAATCCTCATCCGACGAAACCGTATTGGCGGGAAGTATTATGCCTTGGTACACTGTTTATGACTGAAAAAGTGAATGACCAAGAAAAGATTAATAATCCACTCTTCTTGTATCCGTTTTCATATGAGATACGGATTGACAAATGGCAAATATAAGTTTGACTGGACTCTGTCACCCCAGTGTGCAGCTGACTTAAACCGAATGAGGAGTCTTATCGTTTGTTATCTACATTTGTTTAGGTTACGCCACGCGTTACTTCATTTCAGGGAGTAGACGAGCTGCTTCGTAAATAGCTCAGGATCAGTTTAGCCAAATTTAGTATGGGAATAGAGTCATCCTCGGGCACACTAAATTTTTAGACCGCTTCTTAGACAAACGGTCGATGGAAAACTAAAAACCGCAGTGTATCAAAAGCTAACGGATAGTGGGCCATTGTGAACGATTCATCTGTCCATATTAAGTCAGTATTCTTTAGTAATGCCTTATCAATGTTTGGCTGAGTAAAGTCCTTTCTTTCAGAAGAAGCTGGTCGGACAGTGACTTAAACCGACGGAGTGAACAGACTTCGAAGAAGCGGATACCCGGCTAGTTTTATTAAGCATCAGTTAACGGGGTTATGGTATCTGCAATGAAACCCAACAGGGAGTAAACTGGGACTGTTGTTGCTTAATATATAAACCAGCGATATCCGAAGTTGTTCGAAAGATTCTAAACACAGCTGACATAAGAGTAGCGTTCCAGAAGGGAACAATTCTGTGCCGTTGTAGGATCTCCTTCGGGAGAATAGAACCAGGGACTGTCTACAAAGTTGAATCCAACGATAGCATTAAAGTCTACACAGTACAGGCGACCATAGAACATCATACGAGAATCAGCGAGCACAGGAGAAAAATAAACAGACCACTGAGAAACGCCAATGAATGTCGTTACTGAAAGACGCAGCAATGGTGGGAGACGGGGCACAAAATAGACATAGGTCATAATGACTTTTTGGAATGGGACTACGATTCACGCCACAGACTGATGGCCGAGGCAGTAGAAATCCGAAACATCCTGGTGTGAACAGAATAAAATAGAAGGATTATAGCTGGCAAGCTTGTGGAGAACGGTTTTAGATCAGTAGCACTGACAAGTGGTGGTGTGTTTTTATCAGCGAAGAGAAGTAACCTGACAGAGATAATTTAGATATGAAGGGCATAAACTAAGCTGACGGAAAATTCCACGTAATCTCACCATTCTCCGCCTCCCCCCCCCAACCAAATAGTTTCAGCACTAACAGATACACAGACCTACAAAATTTACCATTAGCACCCAAAACGAGCCATCAATTGAGGCGCCTTGCACCGGAAGACCAAAGACCCAAACCCGACAAAAAATGATTCGAAATCTCCCCAATGCATCAACCTAAGAATCAGGCATCCACACTAATCGACATGACCTTTAAATGCCCACTCAACACTGAACTAGTGTGCTTGTCGAATCGGGCCTTGCTGAATAGTTTTCCGCTTGCCTTAAAACTCAGCCAAATTTGGTAACCAGCTCTCTTGGCCTGATGGAGCTTTTGTGTCAAAATCGGATAGAGGCCCAGACACAAAACCATCGATTGCTTAGGGAACCCTTCTGAAACAATGGTTTCTCAGTCCGTTTCAGACTTTCCAACTGACTGAATTCAGGCTCCAGTTTACCAAAGACTCAGTCTAGTTTTGCGGACGCTGACATGCAGCGAGAAAAAAATTATCCACTATTTATCTGTCGTCCTGTCTTAAATAACAGTTCACTTATGTCCTCCCAGGCTGGTTGGAGTACAAAGGACAAACACACTGAAAAGGTTCATCTGCGTGTGGTCACGAACAACCCTGAAAGTTTTAATTAGGCCTTCCTACTTATCCCTCATACCAAGTGGATATAGGTCCAAATGTCGGAGGCTGTCTTGCCACGTTTTGTCGAGACAAAGTTCTGTTCAATGTAAATGGTGTAAATCCCTACCGCAAATTGTCCAACAGCAACAAACCAAGGTGTTGACTCCCTAAATGTGAAGGTCCTCACCGGAAGCTAGACAGATATGGGCTGCAATCAAAACGTAATCTCTACCTTTATGAGCATGTCCTGATGGCGCCACAAAAGTTTACACGGACAGATTCTCCACATTTTGCTTTATCCAGCAAATTGCATTAACTTGTTCCTTTTATAATTCAGTGGAAGAAATCAATAATTCGTCAAATTATGGCCACCAAATTTTGGTATTGCTGGTTCCCAATAACGACTGTTAGTTTACCAAAGTGTATTTGAACTTTTATAGGACAGTTGAAAATGATATATCCAAATTTCTTATTGAAGCTTGCTGCCTTTCGACCAATGATGCCCCTGGAACTGCAATCAGCAGTTGTTTTACTCAGACGCCTTGTGAGCCTTAGCACATGAAAATCAACGATAGCTGTCGGTTGGTTAGCTTGCACCGTCACCTCCGGATCAGCATCCCATTTGTTCCAGCTAAATCGATACGTCTATACTGGCCATGGTCGAGTGCAACTTGCCCTCCTCCTCGTGACACGACTCAGGTGCACCAGTGCGCTGTTGTGTCCGAGAGATAGGTAAACTAGGCTCATGCTCTTCACACCGACAAACCCAAAGAGAGAACGGCAATTGTTGTTCGCCACGCAATGATGTGTGTGCCGGTGCGCACGTGGGCAAATTGGCATGAAAGTGTGACGCGCGGTTTGGATGATCGTAAAACTGCGCGAAATGTCCCGGTTTTGAGAATGCGACGGTGTCACGATGGACGAGTCATGTATGATTTACGGGACGGCAGTAGAAGGTGGCGTAATGAGTGCACCACACGTGACGGAAACTAACAATGTCGTCTACATACTGAACGCAACTGGACACAGCTGCTTCAACAAAGTCTATTATGGTCGGAATTCTTCTGGACGATTTGGAACTCTGCTTCCAAAAAGTAAACTCGCGCTCTGTGAGCAGTTCCATCTCAAAAGCTTAACTGTTTGACTCCAGTCACCCGTGTACCTCGTTCCCTCTTTGAATATGCAACCGTGTAACCATTGCAGTTGATTGCTGACACATAAGTGTGTCACGTATTAACCAGGGGTGCAAATCACAGAAGAGTTTTTTGCTTCTAACATTGGGTGGTTGTGCACATAACCACATGTATGCATGTATTCAGGTTTCTTGACCTATGATTTCTGGATCCCAATTGAGGCCTTTCTGGTATATCTCAATGATACTCAAAGGAACGTGATGATAGCAATTTCAGATCAAACTCCGAATCGTTTGGTTCTCCCTACTTGTTACTCCATTCCTGGAAGTCAACATCAGAATGGAAGACTGTGGTGAACGAACTCGTTTCATGTAATGCACCTTCAGTCAGGAGAAATATCGCTTGTATGGCCAACGGCTGGGGAGAGAAATTTTGCTACCAAATAGTTCTGCTAGATATTTTCACACCTACGACCGGAATTAATTGCGGAGCAATTATAGCATAACACCACTTTAGGCAGGTGTGATGCAATTTTCGCGTGGGCAGTGGGCGAAAATAATTATGAACACGGAGTGACGATAGCTAAAATAAGGAACAATTATTAAATAAACACCTGTGAGGGGTTAATAAGTTGAAAACGTGGAAGATAGTTATTGGCCGGTTACAGTTACTTTCTGGGCACAAATTGGACTGTCCATCAATCCATTTTCATTTGCCAACATTTTGGCTCTGGCTATCTTTGGTCGATTCCACACACTCGCCAGACTGGTCAATCGATGGGTAACCGTCTAATAGATGGGTCGGTGCCAAAGCTTGGTGAGAGATGCCACTGAGACCCCACTGACGGATTCTGTACTGTGTCAGTCTCAAAGCCATAGTTCAGCTACCGAAAATATCCTCTTAAGTGCAGAGGTTAGATTAGTTCCCTCGACCTAGCTATCTATTCACTTCTAAAGGTTACGCCAATGTGTCCCCGCTTGCTGTCAGTCGTCACTGAGCATCCTGTCTTCAGATCGCTCAGCCGTGAACACTTTCGTGTGTTTAGATGTGATAACTCAGGTGCTTCCGGTCTGTCCTAGTGGAGTAGTGGAGACGCGCTCGCCTCGCATATTAGAAGCCCGGTGTTCAAACTCCGGCTCAGCCAAGAATGCGCACTGCTGATGAGCTGTAGAAAGACACTCGAGTACGGTGTTCACCCGTCTGGCCAGGAATCACAAGGATACTTGCACCAGGACAGGAAAGGGACTGTTCGAACAATTAATATGAATCCCGCAACTGCCTGCGACTTTAGGCTGTCTACGCTTCCGTCCCAGCCATGGATGCTCGCTCCTCAACAAGGCGGTGCGTAGTTACCTTGGATCTTCAGCCCATAGCTTAAATACTCGACTCGTTTTAGTGTGAAAACTTTTAGAGTGTATGTTGATTTCTCTCGCAATCAGCTTATGGTGCCGCTGTGAAACCTGAGTTTTCATAAACTACTTACGAGTAGCTCGCTTTCAGCCATTCAGTCTTCCACTATTTCCGTGAGTTATACTGGCTTATTAAGCACAGACTGTTCGGCACTACCCAGAATGTCTACCTAACCCGGAGTTTGGTGTTTTACGTAGCAGTTCCATCCCACAACACAGGCTCACTTATTCACTGTCAGCATTCTCTTTTATTTCCTGTAATATTTTAGCGTAACCTATTGCCAAAACCACTTACCTGTTCTGTTTGTTATTTCCTTTTGTGGGTTACTTGATTTCGGTCGTCATTGACTGATACAGATTAGTGCAGAAAGGCCGAAATTGAGGGTCGAATCTGACCCAAAGACAACTCACGCCATCAGAGTAACAGCGCAAACAGCAACTGCTCGTTAATCTTAATTCTATTCTATTAGTTGACTAAAAGTCCATCACTGCCCCTTGCACTTTCCCGCCAAGTTCAACTTGTAACGTTTCCAATAAACTTGCGCGTGTCCCGTCAGCTACTGCAGCTCCTCATGTTACCACGCATTTCTGTATACCACTGCTGCTGATGTAATCGCTGTTTTCCTGTAACGGCAAACTCCAAATCACTTTGAATCACTTAATTTCCAGCTCTACTCCCCTAATAATCACGTCACTTTTACTGCAAGCTAAATCAAGGGACCTGTCTTTCTGTCGCAGATACACATAGGATGTCATCTACCCATCTGTGTGCTTGATTCCATCCAACTGTTTTCTAGTTTTACCATGAACCCTTTGGACACTGGTATGCAATTTCAACATGTTCCGTCGTTGTTTGGTATTTTTAGCGTTGAAAACAATAATGACGAAGACGCTGAGGATGATAATGATTTTAACGATGATGAGCAATGAGAGGAAGGAGATTCCGAATGTTTAAGTTAATTGATTGACTGGGTACCATTAGTCCAGATTTGTTAAACTATAAGTTACTCGAGCACACGAAAATTATAAAGAAAGGTCTCAGCGGTTCACGCTGGACGTCGTACGAAGCAAAGTGTGATCCTCGACTTCGGGGTACCCCGCAACTGCCGAAAAACGTCGGGATCGCAAAATGTCCATTTGATTGCAGCTTCGTTTGATGGAACACAAATTCTAACGATAGGGTCGCATCGAACAGAGAAAGCAGAGTGAAAATGACCGGTAGGGGTCGTCTTCCGGATAAACCAACTGCACGGCAGAATCAAACGATTCAAATACGTACGCCATTGGCTAACTATCCTTCTACTATCAGTCGCTACACATTCGCTGGATTGTCATAATCCTTTAAGACATCTTAGATCTGACCAACATGATAAGGCGGACAAGCTGACGACTGTTTCTTAACATCCACATAGAAGGCCTAAAAATACCACATCTTTACAGAGGTTTATATGACACCAGTGCATTTAAAATAGCACCAAAGAATTAAAACATGATTTGACTCGACTGTCAGGTGTTAACAGTCGCTTTCATCACCCATTCACCTTCAGAAGCATTTGATCCAACATCTGGCCAGTATGTAACTATCTATTTCTGAAAGTGCGCTAGAAATTTCAAGATGGATCGACCCTGTGGCAGTCATCTCAACTAAACCATGCTCTGTTCTGCTAAACACAAGACGAGCAAAGCTGAATAGACATGATAGAAAAGTGTCTCGGGAGTTTTGCATCAACTACCGCGCAGCCTACCAAACTGTGGACCCGAATCTGGATCCAGTTTTCAAGGTTGCTTCGTGCTGTCGGCTGTCAACTATTATCGGCACTGAGGCGAAATGTTGTTTTCTTAAGACAAATCTAATTAGATAGAATTAGCAACCACTGTTTTGGAGCCAATCAAGAGCCCATCCAGATGGTTTTAAAAGTCCGACCCTGCAAAATGTCCCAAAAATTCTTCCAGTATTCTATCTTTCATTAGTAGAAAACATCAGGACACCTTTTTGAAACCAGTCATTACCGCAGTGAAATTTAGCCAGTCAAATGTTACAAAACACTGCTAGTTTGAAGAGTTTTTACATATAAAGTTTCAAAACTCTGAAGAATAGCTCATCTCACTTTGGTAAAGTTATGTCCATACTTCATGAAATGAAATGCATCTCACTAGGAGCGATAAACTGAATTCCTTTTTTCAGATCCGATAGAAATGGAATCATGACATTTCCGGTAGCTCTGATCAGCTGGACGTAGGCTTCCGGGGAAACTCTCTGATTTATCGGTTCAGATCCTTTTGTTTGGTTTAGCGATCGCGTCAGAATACATATAGGACTTGCGCATAATCCAGATTTGTGATCGCGTGGTCTGCGGGTTAAGCTTATGTATTTTAAACCGGAGCCTGAAGAGGTAGAATCTGAGTAGTAGTTTCGGGGCTAACAATTTCAAAATAGTGGAACGTTTTCCTGGAACGCGTTCTCTGTTTCAGTAATAGCCGCAAGTTTTTAAACTTGCGGGCTAACTCTGGTACCAGATATTTAGAGAAAAAATGTTTGAGGAATCGTTTTGTAGTCCTGAATTTTATCCGCAGATTTAAAATCTTGGAGAAAGACGAAAGAGCAGTTCACTGTTTGAAATTCAAAGTTCTTTGCGATTGATTTTTAAAACGTCCCAACTGCACTAAATTTGGCTTGGATTGACTCGCACTCGAATAATACGGTAGACGAGAGGTGTGACCAGGGAAATTCCTAACGTGAGCGTTGCTCACCTGACGAGAAGTTTCTGAATTTGAAGAAATCCATATATGAGCTTAAAGGTATGTTTGGAACTGTCCAGTACTGTGAATAAAACTTTCAGGGATAAAGAATGGGAAATATCCTTGACACACTGTTTTAAGTATTGAATATATACTCAGCAACCCAACACCACAACTTGCCTTGTTGGTCAGATTTCTTCTGGTCTACGGAGCTATACAAAAGTGATAAAATGCCCTAGTAAAATCTGAGAACTTATGGAGTGCTACTTCGCGTCGGCGCATCGAGAAGCATTCAAAAGGTATACTTATGTAGCAGTATTCATGCCGCTTCACGTATGACTAATTTTGAAATTAGTTAGTTGAACCATTGTCGCTTAACAGTGACATGTGTGCTGCTGTGTTATCCGAGATTACTCACTCTCTTTTCTCTTCAACATCAGAGCAGTCAGGGTTTTTTGACGATCCTCACTCACGCTTGAAACGGAATAACTTATTTTATGGTTTTGATAATTGCTTGAGATTTTGTGACGTCTTCTAGCTGAATGTTTTTCACGTCTCCTCCAAAATCCGTTTCAATCGATCCAGCGATCGATCTACTGAAGAGGAATCTAGAGTGAATGTACACAAAAACCGAAAGTTATTCTAGAGTTATTCTACGAAAACATTTGAGAGGAGAACAGGTTGAGTGGTAGAGCCGGAGTTTGGAAAATCCATATCATCAAACGGGAGTAAGGTAAACTGGGATCTTGATTAGATGCTGATTTTGCTGTTGCCGCCTTCCGATTCCGTTCACTGACATGCGACAATTGGACAATTGGGTATAATCACATAGTGTAGGTGAGAGCCATCTGCATTCTCATGTGTATTCAGTGGCCGCTGAATTTGTTTGGAGTCGCTTGACTAAGGCCGATTGTCCCGTCTGTAAGATATCGGAATTCAATAAAACTAAAAGACAAATAGACCGAAACAAATAGTGACGGGGTACAAATCTAGAACACAGCGTTGTGACGCACTCCTGATGAGTACGTAAAGGTCACTCTGTTTTAAATAGAATTTTTAGTATTTTGTGGACCGGGAAAAATGAGTGAGTTGGAAGGCAAAACTGCTAGGACAAGGTGCCCCTTGAATTAAACGACAAAAAGGAGACGCATTTGGGTCTGTTTTTACCACAACGCTCAAATTAATGGTGGCTGTTTTTCTTTCGTGTCGCCCCCTCAGAACCTGTCCCTTTGCGTACTGCTGTCTGCAATGTGGAAAACAGCTTTATTTAGAAAACTGCGCTCGGCATACGTGGCATATGTATCCGCCACCCCAGGCTGACTAGCGCTGTGTACTACTCTAGTAGGTTCGACCTACGCAGCATTCATTCAGCTGTGACACAAAGGCATCGGTGATCAGATGTTTTCAATCTCTTCAGGCTTCAAGATTAGGGTGGCCATCAACGAAGAACACTAACAAGCTAGTCTGACATGTCTAGGCGAATGCAGCTCTTACTTCAGGGTTGTGTGTATTGACTTCGCATCATACTTAGCTGTCAGAAATCTGAAAAATTTTGCCCTGAATGTTTGGAAAAATACAAAAGTACAGGAAGTCTTGAAGTAACACCTTTCGCTCCGATAGTGCGAAACGCATGTCAGAACAGTGCACTACTTTGATATTCTATTCAGGTAAGTGAGCGAGATTGCATAATCAACGTTTGCTAGATTGGATGCGTTAATTGTTTATAGATAAATTTATACGTGTTTCAAATGCACAGGTCTTTCTCGCGTTGCGATTTTCTCCTCCTTCAAGACCTCCTTGTGAGTGCACTCTTTGACTAGACAGGTGACAAAGCTGAAACAGGAGAAGAGGCTCCACAGTGATAAAGCCCAGTCGGGCCTGTCGGGTGGTTCATAGTATACCTAAGTGCAGCCAATTATATGAAAATAAGGAGCAGAAATTACCTTCACAAAATTCAGTGACTTACCTTCGTTGCAAAATGTGTGTACAAGCAACCAATCCGCAGGCAGAGTCGGAAGCTTCCTTGAAGTCGATGGAAGCCCTGATTGTTAGTCGGCGTTGTGCAAGACTCGTGGCAACGTTCATCCCGTCCTCGCTGAGGCGTGACAAACTTGGTATGATTTCTGTTGCACATGGGATTCTGGTGATGGTGCTACAAGAAAGTGGGTGACTCTCGACTGCCAACCAGGTCTCTCATAAAACACCACATGGGCCCCCACGACAACACCACAGAATGGCGAAAGTTGCCGCCATAATGAGTTTTATTATGATACACTTCGCCACTACGTAGCACTACCGAGTCGGCGTGCGGCCCGTGAGATGGTCACTGGGAGCCGTGAAATCCTGCTGTCATGTGCGTTGCAATAGGGCGCGCAAGGGATAGAGAAGTAAACTCGAAAATTAACGCCAGATCCGACGGAATGACCGGATATGAATGACCTAAGATTCAAAGGCCTACCGACCACTTTGCTATCTACACTCTCCCTGCTGCCCTGCAGTCCGCTTTTGGTTACCCAAGGTCTACAGGTTAGCCAGCAGACAAAAGCCGTGTAACAGTGCGGACGTCACGTGTACAAAAATTTTATTATAACGTCTTGGTTACTACACAGATGCAAAGCCTCGTTCTTGAATTGGCGTTCCAGAGAAGAGATGTGTCTGACGCGTTCATGGCGACAAGTATACAAGCGACAACATCCCCATCTCTCCTCATAATCGGGAACGCACTGCATGTAGTTTACTGGAACGTTCCTAGTCTGCTTGGCTTGGGAAGTCACCGTCTCACTATGTGCAGTCACTCTAACTACCAGGTTATCTCTCCAAGACACAGATTCCTGGTCCGAAATTCACCTTATCACTAAACACAAAATATGGCTACCTGGAATACCCCGGAAAGTGTCTTTAACTCTGAGATAAGGTCAACCTCCAGCTTACCGTCAAGCTGCCAACTTTGATTCCGACCGATCTTAGTCGAGGAGCTTTGGGTAAAACATTATCGTAAAAACTTGTGAGGAAGGCTACCCGACTTCATAAAAGGGCCTTCCCCAAGCTGCAAAGTCCCCTTAGTGCACGGTTACCTCCAGTGTACAGGATGTCACTCGGAATTTTCCTGCTGGATACGACGACAAATAGTTGCCCACAAAATGTGCCGTTCACCGAATCTGAGCTACAGCTGGTTGGTACATGTAAGCAAATTTGGGTTTCGCGATTGGTGCGGGTTCTTATTTGGGTTGATAAGGAAACAGCATGGATACGACCATCTACGGCATCCCATCGAGTGAGTAAACCAAAGTCCAGGAGTCATGAGTCACACCAGAGCCAGAAAAATCGACTGTTGTGGCATCACTTGAAGTTCCTGGACGGTAGTGGGTGGATAATGAAACTGCCGTAACCGCTAGTATCATGTTTATTCATTGAATGCGATTTTCGGAAGTACAGCGAATTTTTACCAATAAAGCATCAACAGTTTGTGGTAAGACAACATGTTGATCAATTTACCTGATAATCCGCAAGTTTACTAGTGCGATGCAATGTGGGGAACGAGTTCTAAAAAACAAAGGCAAATGGGAACGTAGTTTTGAGAGCATGGAGATTATATTCCCCCTTGAAGCAAGAGTCTTTCCAGCACACTAAATATGCTTGGAACTCTATTGAATGAAACTAGATCTTCAGTCTTCTCTGCTTAGGTAAGTTGTTTACTACAATTCATCTGTCTTTCGATTGGTTTATTGATAACAACTGGGAAAGGAAAATGGTGATATGAATAATGAAGTTTAATTCATCCATGGAAAACTCTTTGCCATCGGGCTGACTATTTGTTACTCACCCATTAAACCAAGTGTATCTAAGTAAAAAAACAAAGTTGAAATTATCGTTCCTATAATTACGTATCGCATTCTGGCCAGCATGACAGTCCCTCGGTGGCAAATAAACAGTGGAACGGCATGAAAAGTCAGTCACGCAAGCCTGCTGACTTTGTAGCCTAGATCCGTTCCGGAACTATCCGTAAAAGCTTCCGAAAGTGTGGAAGCAATTCCACGGAAAGCAATCACAATTTTTTAAATGGACAGCCTCATGTGCCACATCGTCGAACCGTTCAACCGTGAACGTCGGTAACACCATTTGTGTGAAAAATAAAATGGTTAAAAATTATTTTATCGCGACTGAGTTAGGAGTCGAATGAGTGGAAACATGAATGCACAAATTATGCACAAGTTTTCGTACGAAAGCTTTTGATGAATAATGTTCGATTCGCTAGCGGCTATTTGAGTTTTGTTAAAATTTTAAAAACACTATGACTACAGGGGATATCTCTCCTGCATGAGAAGTAATTATCACAACAACTGATTTTCTGAGGTGATGGGCTGAGATCTCGACTGTAAGTGACATCATAAGTGACATCATACAGGAAAAAGCTGACAAAAGTTATTTTCAATTTATTAAAATAAAGGCTTTAAATGTGGTAGCAAATAGTGAACAAGGCACATAATTTCAGATCTGTTATAGCATTTATTTTTACCCTGTAAAGTGTAAACATTTTTCACGCACTTCTTTCATGAACCTTTGCCTGGGTCACTTCAGGTAACTTCGGGTAAATTTCTTTGGAAAACTGCTGACTTACCATGGCGGATTCTACTTTGGAAGACTCAGCTTTTACCTTTTGTCATTTTTTTGATGATGTAAATTATTCTCAGGCATGTACAACACCACGTAATGAAATCTTTGCACTTAAGTGGAGAGTACACTACGATAACAAGGACTGTGGGCTTGTCCGAAAGACAATCTCTCCTTGTGAATATCTCATACCGGAAACCGGCGGATTGGAAATGCCCCTCAGAATGATTTATCTTGGATGGCAGTTATTTAGGTTTTCATGTTTTGGATGCACGCTTGCCTCAGAATACATTTACTCCCATCTTGATACGGAATGGTTTTCTGCGCTCAAAAAAAACCATCCTTTTGAAGGAAGTAAAATGCAACACCAGTCGTGGAACATCTTTAATGTAGACACCTCATAGACAGCTAAACTTGCTCGAAGCGCAAACCAAATCAACAGACGTTCTAAAAACAGGAGTCTTTATTGCAGCAATTCCAATCACGGGAATAACATGCTTCCATTGCTATTGACATCTGGATAAGATGTAATACACTTTCCAACTGACCTGTCGAAGCTCGAATTCTGCACCTTCGCACATTTTCAAATTTCTACGCAAGATTCCCTGCAGATTGTTCAAACGTTACCTAAGTTCGCTTAAATATTGTTACTATTGTTTACTATGTTGTACTCGCAAGAGGCGAAAGAGGTTTGGCTTTGTTTACTATTGGGAGGCACCAAAGCGCTCGACAAAAAAGCAACGTGTAAATAGCTGTAGATGTTTTTCTCCTTTGTGCAGTGCGTGTAGACCGAATCATCTTAATTTTCTTTGCATAGAATTATACAGTTGTTGCATCGTCATGTCCTCCACTCAAGCGTATCTTCGCTAAAAAGTACTGCCTCTAGAGTGTTGCCCTACTTATAGGTATACTTGCGTTGATTGACGAAGAGGCTTTAGGTCTTGGACTAAGAAAAATAAATTATGGGGTGTGGTATTTCTGCATCTTGGATTTTTGTCGTTCACGGAGAGGTTTAAGACGTAACTCCCGTCTAAAATGAGGACCTGGCGTAGCTAGAAAACAAGGATGGTGTAGCAGAATTGTCAAACGGAATTATGAAAAGAAATTTATTCTAATCATAAGCTGTTGATGAAAGTTTCTTAGATGGCGCTATTGTTAGTTTTTGCAAGTCAACTTCAACGGCTTCCAGAATGTCTTCCATGTTTATTACGCTTTACTGTGGCATAATGATTTCATTAGAAAACTCTCTATTATCATAGTTTTGAAGGGCTTTGGGTGAGTAAGTGACTACTGATAGTTATGGAAAGAAGAATCATCCTCATCCCCTTTTAGATATAGACGAAAAATTGCAATTTATTTGATGAGAGCTATAGGATCTCTGAGCATAAGTTATCGGGTGTAAACAGCTGAACCTCTCAGATATATTTTGGTCAACTGGCCCACGCGTTTTGACTGTGTGTGTCTCCTAGTCCAGTGCAAATCATTAGATATTCTTACACGTTTTACCAGAAGTCTACCCGAAATTTTGGATTCAGAATTTATTCTGACTCCACAAAAAATTAACGGTTGCTTAACCCGCTTGTTCATTTGTTTGTTTGTTCACTCTACCCAATCACAATCTTTACTCACGCTCAAATTTCTATGTATACAGTCAAGTTTGTCACTGTAACGGGGACTTGGCTAGTGATGATAACCGAGAAAACTTTGCGTGATTGTCCTAAGAAGTACTATCCTGGTGCACGCTTTTGTAGCAGTGGTTGCCGTAGTAGTGTAGGACGGAAGACACGTTTCACAGCGGTTACCTTAATCACTTTACTCGGTAAAAGGGTCGTTTGTGGACGAACAAGGGGTGAACCATAATTATTTTGAGCGCACTTGTTCTTAACCTTGTTTCGCCAGCATTAAATGTGCCACGAATCAATCCCACTAACTGTCGTGTAAGTACGCTCAAAAAACAGATCCCAAGTGGAAAATGATGCGTAAGAATTAGCATCAGGAAGGATACAGTTTGAATTGAGGCTTTTCATGGAAACTTGAAGCTTTAATGAAATTACTAGCAGTAATATCTTTGTACTTGAAACCAAGTAAGGTTGCATAGTAGTGCTCCGACTCGTTTGGAAGCACTAAATCGCGTTTCAAAAATTACGTTGTTTGAAGTTGTCACTTTTTCTTTGTAAGCTATGAACATTCCTGTGTTTTCTCGTATACTACCACATCAAGGATTTGGTTTTGTGGTAAAGATATTGCACACAAAGCAAACTCCTGATCTCTATAGAAAAATGGGAACAGCTTCGCCAGAAACAGGGCAAAGTGCTCATCGGAAATTCGGTTATGGAACGACTTCTTTTTGCAAGACTTTAGGGAACTAGGCAATAGGTGACCACGTGAGATGGGTTCAAGGCTTGAAGGACGAGTAAAGGGTTGCATCTTTTCTAAGTGCGATTTAATCGCACTGCCGATGAGCTGCTCGCGGCCGGACGGTCTATTCTTCAGCTACTAGCCAGAAGTTGAGAATTCGAATCTCTTTGTAGTTTTGTATGAGATGCACTGCTGATGATTCTCAAGAAGAATGAAACAAGGGTACTGTACAGCTTTTCAGCACAGACCGGCTTCACTTATAGAAAAAGTCTCGGCTGAAAATTCCAAACATTTCCTCTTTTTAACCGTGGTTTGTATATTGAAAAAGATAAACTTGTTTAGAAGGAAGTTTTGTATTTATCCAACTATTCTCTCTAGAGTTTGAGGGTCTCTGAACATCACATGCACTTTTTGATGCTGAATGAGAGCCATTTATCAAACTCAATTTAAGAATGGGCGTGTGATTATGATTACCACAAATTCGATAATGGTTTTTAGGGATAGGCAAATGGTCACAGTAAAATAGTGCGTTAATTAACACGTATCGCTTTTCTGTTCCGTTTGAAGTGGTCACAGTTTTAGACGAACAACTCCATAAAGTCAAAGTTTATGATTCCCAAGTAATGCAGCTAGATTTCATCATGTACCACTTTTCATCCGAATATGTAAATTTGGCGGTTCCGTTTTAATATAAATGTTCACATTTCAGTTAGGCTGAAGCTTTGTTTCTGATATTTTGTATTCCTATTCGTGACAGAATACTTGGCGTAGAGGGACGTAATTCAAAGACATTTATAGTTCATTTTGAGACGAAGCACAAAATTCAGAGGTTGTTTGTTTGCCAAAATTCTCGTTAGCTCAAGTGGCACTCCGGAGTCATCCGGATACAACCTAATCAATGTTCTGGCTTCGTGCGAAATTTGCATAATTCCCACTTTTCCCGGTAAAATGCGACTGCAAAAAACTCTCCTCCCCACGCGACCCTTTAACTGGCCACTTACAGCTATTACCCATTCATCATGGCGCTGCATGCTTTTAGTTCGTTCAGCTAGCGAAGGTTATTCAGTTTTTTCATGTACTCTAGAGTTCTACGCATCCGGAAGCTCTACCACAATTCTGGTCGATCTAAAGCCAAGTGGTACAATTTGAATGATCAAGATTTTTTTCGCGTAGCGTAGAATCTCTCAGATTTCCAGAAAGATTATAGATTGATGGGAATCCGCAAAAAGTTCGCTTTTGAGGATCAAATTACCGATTGTTAGATTTCGCATCAAAATTTTACCTGTCTCACGTTCCATCCACCAAGTTTGGTAGAGGTTACCCACTTAATCATTTGCCTAGGCCAATAAATGGAAATACACTGACTGATATTTGTAAACCATCGTTGACCAGAGCGACAGTATGGCGATTTTTTGGTGAGTGAGTAAATATCTGAGCAGAAAGTAACCAAAGAGATACTCGCTCCGTGATATTCGCTAGGTAGGCTTTCCCAGCACACTCAACCGTCTCTCGTTCGGTGACGAAAGGTTTGTAACTCAGTTGCCAATATTGACGAACTAACCGTTGGCAGTAATATGGTTTTAGCCATATTGCCATATATTGTTGTGCACAGAGATTTGTGCACAACAGTGGATCGACCAGAACTCCTTTCCTTTGGGCCCGAACTCGCTGTAGCATATCCATGTGAACCCATGAGGTATTATAATCGCAACCGGAAATACTGGCTGGTTCGTTAGACGGCCCTATACCGCATGGGTTTCTTAGAAGACGCCCCGTTATGGTTTGGTTTGAAAAGTGGCATGCAGCAACGAAATCTCTTCATCATTTCAGGCTCAACACCTCATATCACCGCAACTTTCATTGTGGTCACAAACACAACCGAGCGAACGAAACAAGAATCCTATCCAGAACATACTTGCATCAAGCCGTGACCTTCACTGTCGCGGTCATCATGGGCATCATTGAAGTGCGTGCGGCAAACCGGTTCTCCAGGATGACTTTGCGTTCCGGCGGTGCGTTCACGTTCGTGCAAGCTCTCCGCAACAAGCTCATATATCGGTATTTGGTGAATGAAAACGATTTCTCGGAAAATACGGTGTTTTTGAGGTTACCACTTCATAGGTAAGAACATCTGTGCCTAATTCGTTTTCCTCCGAAATTTCTCTAAGTGATCAATCTGTTTAAGTGAGCGAATCTTCAAGGTGAACAAGCACCTCGAACTAGAAAACAGTGTCTAACGGAATAAACTATCGTGACTTGCAGGAAAATGTGAATCCCTTACAATGGACGAAAGTTGTAGGTAGTTCTGCAGCTATAATTGATTTTTGAACTTGCTACAGTCTACAGTATACTTGCTGACGCACAGATGCGGGAGTATCAATCTTGTGACTAAATTTCGTCTTATATCTTCTGCTCAGCTAGTCGGATGTCGAATGCTATGTCCTCGTAACTCGAAAATTTACATTCCGGGTAGTCATCATGATAGAACCATTCTTTATATTCGGATAACTCGTATGAGGTTCGGGGAAATTAAGACTTGCAGATGATGCCCGTAGTTCGAGTTTTCTGGTACACTGCTTGATATTGCCGTGGAAGTATTCAGGTGCTGGTTACTGGTAGCAGAGTTCTCCATTGTAAATGGTGAAACATAACAGGCGTTCCATAACCGGCCCCGGGAATTTGCCAGATAGTTTGCTGAGAGCTGCTCATCATAACGCCAACCATTGAGTCCGACTCTAACTCAAGGGGATGCCTGAAACTTTGAGCTGGAATTGCTTAAAGAGGCTGTCGTTGCTTGCACGGTACAGAAATGAGAATCTCGCTGATGCACTCGACTAACATGCGGCTAGGGGTTCACGATGCCTAATCAACTCGCTAGATGTGACGTACGTCGATCATAGCGGACAGCTGAACGAACCTAGCCCACGTTCATGAGTAACACGCGCACATCCATTTCGACTGGAAAAAGCCAACGGCTGTAGTGACCTTCCCTCCACTACAACACAAGCAGCCGTCCGGACTCGCGAAGCTGAGCCACGACTGAAGGCATATTATCTGCTACAATGAAACCAAACTATCTGTCACTTATTCAACTGACACACGGCGGTAGTTGTATATGCTTTGAGTGGCAAGGAACTTGCCGAATTCATTGGCTACAAACTGTTGCACTTCACACGACGGCGTTCCATACTTCAGCAGGGCCCTTCAGGTGCCCGACTCCTTTTCGGTTAGTCGTCGAATTACAGGAAGTCGATCGTCACCTTATGATTGTTTTCAGGATAAAAAGAGACACCTACGAGCTTTTTTCCGTATCGCCTTAGGCGAAACCGTACTGGACAACCGGTACTTCGTGTACTGTTTGTTATTAGCAAATGCACCCAACTTACTAGTTCCTTCTGATTTCTCGATCTTCATTTGCTTTTGCCGGTCGGCTGCTGCATCTGTAGTCCACCCTGCAGTTGCGTAAAACAGAGTTAGTGTTTTTTTACAGGCAGAGCACACAAACACCACATAATTACCGCTTATTTATTCGTTTAACGCCATGAAGAATGAAAACCTGTGAGCCGCCAATTTCTCAACAAACATATCCAAAACTAATCCAACAACTTGCTGAGTCATAGCAGTATAACTCTAAAATTGACTGCGCGCCAAAAATCGCGAAAAGAGGTCAATTAAAACAAATCCCGACAAATGGTGATTTCTGGTTTTAGCATACACACAGCAAAACGTAATATTTTAAGCAAAAATTTTTATTCGATACACAACGGTTTTGGAGAAAATTGCACATACCGGATAGGGATCATCCTCATAGATCGAACCATCAGATACACTTACTGCCTCCATAGTGGAAAAAATATACGACTGCAACCATTTTTCTGTGTTGCGGAACTACGTTCATGACGTTTACGGTGTTGGTCCGGGGGAACCCAACCACCCACCCCCTGATAAAGAGTTTCGGAACCTTGATTACTCAGGAGAAGATATTGAATGCAGAGACATTTCTCTTCTAAACCAATAATTCACAACTTATTTCGCATCATGAAATTACCTTAATTTACTTTGACCTAAATGGCCCGGAAAATAAAAAAAGTGAAACAAATAAAAACGTGAGTCGAACAATCACCATTTTTCATTCTCTTCTTGTTATGCAGAGCAGTCCTACTTAATGTTAAAGTTTACAAAGAATGCAATAATTCTATGTGCTTTGAAAGCAGTGTCATTTAGTTAAGTCATGTGATCGCTTTTTTTTCTCAAGGGATCACCTGCAGCAGCATAAGGAGTGTTACTTCATCCTCTCAATCAGCTCATTTTTCATCTCATGTTCTAGCCGATTTTATTGAATCCGTGCACCGGAACCAGCACTGCCTTGTAAGAACGACAAACTCTAATATTTCAGGACCAACAGTGATTTCCAACGATAAGAACGTTCTTATTTTATTATTCAAAACGAAGGTTGTTCTGATGATGTTCAAAATACTTCACATCTACGCCGTTGATTGGACCTATAAAGATCATTTGCTTGTCAGAGCCGTTCGTCAGAGGAGATTTGGGAATTAATCTCTTTCAGTGAGAAACGACAATAATTTGCACTGTACTCAAACTCTCTACCTAACAATTTGCCGCTGGAGGCGCCAGTCAACACGTGACCAGCTGATGTGAATGCCGTGAGTGAAGGATGAGAGAAGCCACACACATTTTAGCCTGGATGCCGCGGGTCCAAATCTCCCAGGAGTTTTGTGAGATTCGCACTGCTGAGAATTCCCAGTAAGGCTAAATAGCTGTACAGCTCTCCTTGACTTTCTGGCGTAGGTTAACTTCACGTACTGGACGAAATCTCGCTCCATCGCTGGTGACGCGCAGCGTGGTTTTTTATCAGTAATCGCATACAACAAGAGAAGAACAGAATGTACTGACCTCCTCAGACACTCGCTTCGGGCTTAAATTTAGTGTGTGGTGGGGTATCACACGGATACTCATTCGCATACCTATCTCAATCCTCAGTGAACTGTTCTCTCTCTCTAAGGTGGTGGTGCAACGATGAAAATGGAATCGATGTAACATTTTCTGGACAGTCACACATCATAACAGATGCAACCCTGAGAACAGTGCAGTAGGAACACACATAGGACTACTGTTATAGGTACGCAATACCAGACGCTGGTTTTGCAACATTTGGCGTTTTTAGCCAAGTAACTTGTGACCCACATGCTTCAAAAAATGAATAAATGCTTTTTTCAGCGCCCATACTTACGCCTTATTTATGAACATGAAAACCAGCACCATCTAAGATTTGGTACCTAATAGGCAATGAAAATAATAGACTAAGGAATAACAGGTTCGCATGTCGGGTGACCCAAACATCAGGAAAATTCGGTGACTTTCGGATTTTCAGTGAAAAGTTTTCTCTGGTCTAAAAAACTTCAATTCCTTCGGTTTGGAAACACTATTAGGATTGAATTCCCAAAGTCTTACTCTCCGTCTCTAGCAAACAGTGTCATTCTTCCGTTTGATTTGTGTTTCCTTCCTAACTTTGCCGCTTATGTAGTTTTATCTCACGGTATTTGCTCCTAACTGGACTGTACAAAGAGCAGTTAGGATGTTGATTATCCACACTGGTCTCTAGAAAGGGTTGAATACGAACAATGAGTCTAATTCAATCTCTTCCACCGGCTAACAAGCCATCGGTGTAAAACTCATGTTACTTTTTCTTCCTGTTGTTGCGCCCTCATCAAAGTCGTATTGGAGTAAGTGGTGACTTTCGTTTAAATCTGCGAATCATTTATAAATCAGTGAGGGCAAACGTAGTTCTTTTGCCATTAATTCAAGCCAGTGGAGTGGAAAATTGTGGGTGTGAAAGTAGGTAGGGCGTTTCGCGGATGTTCAGGGCCATTTGTGAAGAATTTTGGCTTATCAGTGAACAAGTAAACTGTCTACTCTCTGTGCCATAAAAACAAGAAAACAAAACAATTATTTCGCGTCATCGAAGTGGAATTCATCTCATGGAATTGAATGCATCCAACCGTCATTACCAGTTCCACCGTAACATAAAAGATTTTTAAGATTGAAGTACTCATTTTCACATCCTTACAAGAAGCATTTTCTCCCGTTGGTTAACAGCAGTGATCAGTCAAACGAAATAGTAGTATACACAAACCTTACGCCAATGGTGTATGAAATGCTTTGAATACCCTCCAGGCTGTATTGGCTGTTTTCTGCTTAATGGCTTCTTTAATTCGTTTTGCAATGGAGATTGGTAAGACCCACTCAATTCAACTAATCTCCAATTTGAGCAACCACTTTGGTTGATTTTGCAGATTTCTATTCGTCTACCATCCCTATTACGACCTGTCAGCATTCTTCCGGATAGCCACTTTAGGAGTACGTTTCAGAGAAATCCACCAGTTGAGAATCAGTTTGATGGCGAGGTTTATAAGTTGTTTTAACTATCTCTTGGCCTTACTCACGGAAGTTGGGACCAGCCTTGGCCAATGTGAACAAAAAAGCACACCATTATCGGCCCCAGAGATATCACTAATTTTCAAATGAAGCTCTAGTATTCTGAGTGCATCCGTACTTTTACTCACTTAACTTTTGAACCACTTCCATAAAGTGATACAAACGACAGACTGCAGGCCAGACTCAAGTCCAGGGGAATTTGATGAAATTCATTAGGAAACCGCCTCCTACAGCGTTGGAAATTTGTTCTGGGTTGTATTACTAGAGAACAAACCCTAGAAATACAGTGATCGAGGAGGAAATTATTAGTTAATCAATTATTTGCAGCTATTTTTAAAGGAACTCTAACCCATACCGAAATTAAAAGAAACCGCACATTTTTGGCCATTGATCAGGTTGCTGTTGATTTCCTGTTGACATCCTCTGTGCGCAGCTGGGTGAGCACTGGTTACGTCTCCTCGTACGATGACGAAACGTTTACAAGTTAATTGCCAAGCTTCGCGAACAGATCAACAGTCACCTGACCAACAACCAATAAACTTACCCGAGCTACCAATATTTAGACGAATAGACAACCGCACATCTTGTTCATGTTGATTTTGTATCATCATCAAATCTCGAAAGAATCCGGATTATGTAAAGATATGTTTACAGAAGTCGAACATTATCCCAAATTTCCCAGAAACCATCAGTGCACGGTGAATCTAGGAGTCCCCAAAAAGTTTATTTCTGACTCGAGTAGCCTAATTCTGTCGGCCCCGCGTGGGCGTCTTGTTAGGATGCTATCGCTAGAGAGCCTACATTTGTTGATATGCTTCTGTGTACGTCACCGTTTTGTTTACTCAATGTTACTGCTTCGTGAACGTGAATAACTTTACTTTCGTGTGCTCCCATGTAAATTTCACCCATATTTAGAACGGAAAATTGCAGTTGGTACTTCTGCTTCGTCGAGCACTGTCTACCTGATGAAGCAAGTTACGTTCAAAAGAGCTAAATGTTTCATGACTTCGCCTTATGCGAATATTTTTGGCTGTCGAACGTTTTTTCATCTTTCTGAAATTTTGGTCAGTCATATCCAGTGAAGCGGCAAACTTAAGCTTCACACGTTGTCCGAACCCTTGTAAGTGTGGAGCCTAATGATAACTTCTCAAAGTTCTACGAGGTTGCATGCAAACAAACCACCGGCAGGTCGACGAAATTTGATTGAATGATAAACCCAGTGGGAGAAGAAAGTTCCTACAAATTATCTACATTTGTGCGCAATCGGCAGTCTTGCCTAAATAACTCAACTCTTGGTTGCACCTATATTTCGCAACTCAGCTGTAGAAGTTCTCTGTGCGCGAATTTACAAAACCTTACACAGCTAAACGTAGGTAGAACAAAATTTCTGTCTTTTCCAGATACTTTGACGTCATGATATTCATAGATGTAACCCAATTCCGGGTAAAAATTCCCAAAACCTGAACGTCATGTTTGTACACGTCCTCAGTATCACAGTGTTCAAACTACAAATCATTTCCATACGTTTAGTCTGATCAACTGGAACACCGGTTTTTAGCCCCCAAATGAGTAAGCACTACTGAACAGAAACTTCGGCCTCTTTGTTCACTTTGGTGTAAGCTGTAACAGGACGGAGTTATCAAATTATCCGTGAAATTTTCAGTACTCATTAATTATTTGGTCGGTTTAGGATGAGTTGTTACCTGATGGACTAGTTTGTACCAATGCGTCCATTTCACAGTTCTTGTAGTCACGCAATATCAGCTTGAACCTGACTTAACTTATTGTGCGGCAAGAATTACGCCCAAGAGCTCATGATGTTTAACTGAGCAATGTTCAGTTAGTCAACTTTAGGATGTGTGTATGGATGCAATTCTGTTTAGCTCATAGTATGGCGACTTAAATTAAATAGATAACTGTTAACGATGAGAAGACACTGGAAGATTGATTGGTTCATTGAGCATTCGCAAAGCTTCCCGGGGTAATAAAGTATCATTCAGGTATTGGGGTAGATGTACAGTTCACAACTGTCGTTTGAGCCGTTACGCTTCAATGAACAACACCTAGATACTTTAAAATAAAGCTGTGAGTTCTGTGATGACTACCTCAGTGGACCAGGCAGCTGATGTTTGCTGAATGCTTTTGGTACATAAGTTACTTATCGTTTAGCGCATTGCTGGAAAGAAAGCACAACCCGTCCCTCGAGATTGTGACAGCTAAGAGTCCATATATGATAATGGGATTTGATCGTCTAATGCAGAAGCTGTTTGTCGTGACGGTCTAAGTGAATTCGATGTTGATGCCGATGTTGCTGATGAAGTTGGGATAGACATATTCTTCCGGTGTCCTCTTGTCCATTTAGTGGTATTTGTTTCGATGTTTGGATTTGAAATCAGAGGTCCTAAAGGTCCAGAGACCTCCACTGATATTCACTACAAACCATTCCATAGTCCACTATTCAGCAACCTTACGAATAAATTGTTACATCTGTGGAGTGTATCGCAACATTTCGAATATCGCACCACTTGCAGCGTAAAGCCACCTGGTGAAGCGCATTCAGTTGACGGAGAATATTATAAACGAGAGATTCAGCTGGGTGTCAGGTGAGAATCCCGTGAAAACTAAATTGAAATGAAAATGAGTGCTTTTATCTAAACTAAAGACTCGTTTTTCAAAACCAAGTGCACGGGATGCATTTGGCTGGTAATTACAAATTCGGTATCCTGAACGTTTGACTCTGACTTGGTAACGGACTCCCAAAACAAGGGATTATGATAAATGACTTGCGTTTTTCCAAACTTGCACCATCCTTGACAAAAATTAGTTGACTGCATCAAGTTTGAAGGCTAAATCGTAGTATAATATGCTTATTTGATAATATGATTAACACAAGATGGTTTTCAGAGGTCTCGGTCTGATTCTTGCAACGTCGCCGCCGTCAGGAAAACTGTTTACAATGATAACATGTGGGAATTTGATTTTCTAATAGCCATAAATTCATTCACTTTAAAGCTTGATGAAGAAAAATGTTACTCTTTTAGTACCGCACCTATTTTTCGGAAGGTATTTAGTGAATCGCAGTGCAATGCCAGTAGCTGTGTTGGTTCATAGCTAACCTGTAGTATGACTGAAAAGGAAGACCATCAGTGCACTTAATGTGGGGAAATCCAAAGAAAATGTTGACGCATATGAAGTTAGAAAACCGAGGGAGAATCATGTATATTCAAAATCTCAGATAATATGCGAAACTTTCTCGTGATGTGACGTTCGAACGGGGTCTTACAACTTGGGCGCCAAGTTTGAGCCATTTATGGAAATACTTGCTATAGAACACTGTGAATTTTTGACTTATTTCTTCATTCTGACATTTCAGTGATCAAACAAAGTGTGGCAAATATGAAAGAAAAAATGAAGACGAAAGAAATGAGCCATGTCATTACTCTATTTATAATGTGTTTGGGACAACGCCAATCCACGCCAGGGCTATGACCAGAATGATCAGTTTATTCGGGCTGAAGAAGACCGGGAACGATTTTAATGGCATTCTAGGAATAACACCGGTGGTCTGCAGGTTAGATAAAGATGTAAGCTCGGCCCAGATTGGAGATGTCTGTTTACGATCATCACGGTTGATCCATTGAGTGTTTAAAATCACGACAAAGGCTTTCGCGCACACCCTATTTGTTAAGGTTGATGCTGGAATGAAGCACACTCGCGTTTTGAAAGTAAACTGGGTGTCCTACACCTGACACTTGAAGGATCGCACTGGAACGAGAGAAATTCATTTGGGAATGAATTTGATGTTGGCGTAAGGTTCAACTGGAGTTCAAGTGAATATTTCATTTATAGAATTATTCGACTGAATGTGTTGCAAAATGATTGTCTTAATTTACGTTTGGATTGATATTCAAGATATCAATGTGTGTTTCTTTACTAATTAGAAGGTCGATGACGGTTTTGTCTTTCTTTGGATGCATCGGACAAATTAATTAGTTGAAAACCAAATTGTATGTGTCCTTCCAGGCACCATCAGTTGCCAGTTCACTTGTTGCTAAGGCGAAAAACCTTGGGAACAGGCCTATCTACTGAGCCCGGAGAAGATTTTCGTAGAGTTAGTGAATAAAGTCATATCAATTTTTAAGCTGCAGTGTAGTCCGAGGAACCGGACGCGATTGGTCTTAAAGCTATTGCACTCATGGGAACCAAACACCAAAGACAACCTTCGCTACATCACATCTGGTTGGTAAATTTTCCGTCCAACATACTCATGGATACACTGATGATAACTTCGTAACTTTAAACAAGCAACATATTACCAGTCGGCTACTATTTCCCAACGATATTTGTAACGATTTTGGTTTTACTTTGAATAGTAAAACACAAGCTAGGAACTGCAGCCTGCTTGGCTGTAAGCTTCCTACGAAGGCTTACCACTCCTTGTTTCGAGAGCTGACGCATCCCCATCTTTATGCGGCCAATCCCTCAGCCCACTCCGTGAGTATCCAGCAGTCCACTGTGACAAGTTTACCTTCCTGGGATACATATATGTGCTCAGATTCAGACACATGCAAACAGGATTTGATATATCTACACCATCTTCTGTTCAGCTACGGACAACCTATCCGAAGTTCTAAGCGATGGATTGTCCCAAACCACTCTAGCCATGAAACAGAAAACCAGCAGGGATTTTGCTTGAAATACTATAAATTGTCTGAAAAGTTTTATCCCATCATAATGCGCGCGCAGTATTCTACATGAATAATCCGGCACTTTGCCAAGGCAATCACCACTTGATCCACTCTAAGAACGTAAACTCCAGAATAGTTCTTCGTATTTTTGGTGTGTTGTATACATGCTGATGTATGCCGACTTGACTTGAATCTACGGAGACAGTTCTGATTCACTTGGACAACTTGCACTTGTTTGCCCACAATTCAGAGGTTGAATAAGTGATTGTCTGCATGGGAAGACACGTCAGAGTGCAAACCACACGAACGTCGGTTGTATGACATATCCGTCTTATCAGCTGCGAATGGTGTCACAATAATTAAAGTTATCTTCGACCAAAAAAACACCAAAAAAGATGGCCAACGATAAGTAGTCCCGATCCAGAGTAATGAGTGCAATCTACGAAAATCATACCCAATAAAATTTGACAAACGTTCACGTGTAAATGTGAACTTTGCACATTGATGCGTCCACAAAATCATCCGTAATAGAGAAGAAAACAAACAGCAACCTGATTGCTGTAAGTATCAATTGACTTGTCTTGAAGGCTAGTGAAGAGGATATCCATTATCCTGAAAGATAGTATTCCCAGAAGTGTTGTCTTTGGTTTCATGATGAAAACGATATAGAACAAACATCGTGACTAATTTGCAACATAACCGTTGTAAGTACTTTGAAAGATGTAGACTTATGTACCCGATGCAGTTTGAATGTCACTGTGGTTACTTTGTGATGACTTTGATGACAACCAGTAAGATACCCACGTTTAGATAGTCTCTGCCGGTAATTTGCACACACGAGGAGGATACTAGTGCGGTTACTGATAAAATTTTAGTATACTGTCAATAATTCCACTTAAACACGAGAGTCCTGTTACGTTTCGAGCCAAAGTAAAGCTCCAGAGAAAGAATTCGAGGGATTAAGAACTTCTCCTCGATGTAGCTTTTTCGCATGAGAGGCACACTATGCGCACTGTATTGCGTCATCTTCATAACGAGATGTAAGTTGTAACAGAGTCTTCGAGTGGTTTTCGGGCGTGTGATGAAGCTACGGTGTCAGATATTCAACATTTATTCGTATCATCGGTTGAGGAAAAAAGCAAACCTGTTGTAGGTGGTCAGCGCCATCAAGCGAAGGTATTGACTAGCCAGGATCTTTTAATTCGCTCAAATAAGCCCGAATAAAACCAAAGAACACGGTAATCTGTCACGTGTACAAATTCTAATAGGGCAACAAAAATAAAGCCAGTTATTAGGAGTTCGATTATTATGGAATTATGGTGAAAGATCAATGTTATTAGTCCATTTCCCTGCTCCGGTATATAGATTTCTATACCAGGCTGGATTCTGGCCAAGACCATCTGGAAAATCCCTCCATTATGGAGGCAATGTCAATCAGCAGTGCTGCGGTGTTTTGTGGACAGCTAACTAGCAATTCAAAACGTGCCTCACTTTCGGTTTTGAAGGATTTGTTTTCTCAGACGGAGTTCACCTCAGGAAGCTTCCGTGTTGCCATAAGTGTCTCCCTGACAAGGGAAAAAGAGCCACTGGAGATGATTATCGCAAGCCGCTTGAAAATCTCATGCATAACAACCAAAAAAAGCACTTTAAATTTTTGTCCTTTATGGGTAGGTTTCGTATACATATTCATTCAGTTAAGACTTGTCTAGCTTTCCAAAGAAAAGGCTGATACACATTTTGTTTCAGAGGTCCTTTTTGAACACTGTAGACTGATGCTTGTTTGATTATAATCTTCGACAGCAGCAGAAGTAAGTGACTTTGTTGCGTGCAGACAACGTTCCTACCCCTTTTTAGACGAGAAATAAAAGTGGTGCTTTGTATGTGCGGCAAAAAATACATTTCAACCTCGATTTGAACAAGACAAACTACTCAGCATGCTTATCCTGTTAGTGGCATGTTTTTCAGTTGCTTCTTTGTACAGTGTTGGCACTAAAAGTGACCGAATACCGTAGGAGTGACATTTCGGAAAAAACCGTCGTTTTTTATTCTGGAAAAGTAACATGCAGCTGTGGTGAAAACTTTTTGTTTTGTGCATTTGTCAAAGTAGCCAACATGCCTTCAATTAACCTAGCCGTTCCCCTGTGCCGTTGGAAATTTATTGGAAAGTCTTATAGTCCGATATATTGATCTACTTTAAAAAGTCTAATCTAGAGGGACGCAATTCTTTAGGAGAAACTAAATTCAATTTTCAATCTGGAAATTCCTCAGTTCAAAATCCCAGTGAAGACAGAAGACCTCCAAAGAAAAGTGAGAAAGCTTTTGTCTTCAACGAGAACAAGAGGTCACCGTTTAGTTTGTGAAGTTTTCACAGAGCTAACCATTTGTTGGTAAAACATAATAGGTATTTTTAATCAAGCCACCCTGTGGCATGGTAGGCACTTTTATCCCATCAACATTACGCAGGTATAACATACGTGTTCCTATATGGATTGATAACTTAGGTTGTGGATATCACCTGCGATGTACCATCCAAGAATAGGCTGAAATATTAATGAGTCCCGGTTAAAGAACGTTACAGGGTTCAACACTCTTAGAGTTTCAAATAGGAAGTTAGTGGCGTTTATTTCTACTATGGTCAGCTCACTCCCTTCAGCAACCGTTACAACGTTTTAGTTCTATATAGCACACTACTCAATGGGTTGCTGAAAACCCTTCGATGGTTTGTTAACGGCTTCATCCTTTTTGTAAAAAGCGCTAGATAGGTTTGGCTCATGGACATCTATCATCATCCATCTGAACACCAGATTGCACGAATTTTGGCAAATTAAACGCATGTCGTGTCAAGCGTATATATTTTGATATCTAGGATAGCGTGTCAACTGAATACGGAGGCGGATTTGTGCAACAAATTTAGTTGATCAATGCCAGAAACGATAGATCAAACTGGAATTCAGTTGAGCCTCCAGGTAACACTAACGTAATTAACACTTGAGTATGTCTTGTGGATGATATGAAATTTGGTGTCAAAATAGAGACTGATGGTTACCCAGGGACTATATCCAGCTGATGAGTCACATAAAGGGCGAAACCGGCAGTGGGAGAATTTTCAGCAAACTTAGGGGTCCTGAATTATATCGTTGTAATATGCCGGGGTGTCTGGAATATTATGCCAGCTAGAAAAAGGAAGATCATTGTGCCGCGCATTCATTTGAAGGACAGGACTAGACAGGACTACGCACTTTGTCCGGGTTTCACAGGCGACTGTAATGTGGCTTTTAGATTCATGGATTTGACTTAACTCGTGAAAGCACTCTGGTTCCACACCTTTCCTCGATGGAAAGGTGTCCCGTGTCCTGGGAAGATAGGTTTGGATAATTCTTTTCTCTGTATGTCCGGTTTTTGTAGACTGACGGTCCTCATTCAAAGCTGGACAAAATCTATCTTGATATACCGCTATTCGCTATATTTCTGTGAGTGTTTTTCCCTATGTAATCACCAGCTTTTCAACAATTATCTGCCTCTGTGAAGTTTGTTGCTTCCTGTATTTTTGGGTATTGTTGCATCCTGTTTGCTTGTCCTTTACTCTGATGCTGCTATATGACGGCTGTTGACTTCCGTTTTCTCCCGAAATTTTGTCTTCATAATCTCAGTGTCACAGAACACCTCGCTCCATAACGTTAATAATTTGATCAAAACAAAGTTCAACGTCTCTCATGAAGATCCACTACTCAGTAGCTACGACCCACAGTGTGTGCTTGTCGGTATTTAAGCAATCCACAAAATAACAGGCTGTCACCAGTCTGTCAACCAGCCAATGATGATAAACTTCGCGTGAAGATAAGCTGTGTTTTGGTTAGAATGGATGAACGTCAATGTATTTCTCGACATCCTTCCCATTCTTTATGTCTTCCCAGAACAACCTTATAGATAGTTCGAATAATCTAATCACATTGTGTCTTGAAGTTACATCTATTCTGTTAACCAAAATAACACGGATATTGCCACTAAACTTGAGGGTTCATTAATTTCAGTACAAACCTGGACTGTCTACACTGATGAAGACAAAATGGACCACCGCATGAGGATTTCACACACCATAAAAACAACGCCGAGGTCACCTTTAGAAGGAAAATGCAACATTACCACGTACAATCACCTCTCCTTCTCTCAGCAGCCGCTATTTTAAATCTGCGCCAAATATACTATTCATTTTTTGACATCAAGCGTTTCCCTCACTAATAATGCACTTTTCCACCTCGGACGTTTTGGATAGTATTCAGTTGCTGTCTTTGTCCCTGCTGAAAAAATTATCTCTCGGTGATCACACAAATGCCTTGTTAAAAATCTGGAACACAGACGAGCAATTTCTTGAGCTTGGAAATGGTACATCAGAAATCCTACTTCAAAATTTTGGATCACCTGTTCTTCGAATGTCTACAGTGAAAAAGTGAAACTCACCTTTCTGTTCAGAGGGGTTTGGTAAGAAAAATCGGTGGTTTCATATTTCGGCAACGTGTCACTCTCAACAAAAAAAATTCGTCAGGCCAAATGGGTAGATCAACAAGTTGGTCCAGTTTCAAACCAGAGGGAAAGACAAGCAGCAAGATCTGTTCCGACTAGCACAACGTGTCAGTGCCGGATATCGTTTAAAAGGTCTTCTCGGTTAGTGTGGGTGTCTAAATCTTACGGGTGATGGCTTAGATCTTTGGTCTTCCGGTTTCAGGTGATTCAACCGGTGATTTCTCTTGAGAATACCTGGAATTTTTTGGTCAGCTTGGTTAATGCCTTTCAGTTCTAAGCTACTTCTGTTTATGACCCCTCTGCACACAACCACACGTCAGCTCGACTGATCTAAAACCGTTTTGTACACGCTTGCCAGTTCTACGCCTTCTATTCTCTTCTATTCGTTTTTGGATGCATGGCGAACTCCACCACCTCGACCATCAGTCCCTGTTGCGTGAACCACAGTCCCCACCTAAAAAACTTCAACATTTTCTAGATCTATTTTGTGCCCCATGTTCAGTGCATGTTCCGCCATTCCTGAATTTTCAGTAACGCTAGACATTCATCTGAGTTTCTCGATGGTCTGCTTATTAATCTCTTGTGCTCGCAATTCTGATATGAAGTTTTCTGATCGTCTGTCCTGTACAAAAGTTAGTGCGGTTGCTGTAGTTAATTTTGTAGGCATAATCCCTGGTTCTATTCTGCCTGAGGCGATACTTCAACTGCACCAGTGCAGAGCGCAGAAGGCGTAGAACTGGCTAGCCTATGGAGAATAGTTTTAGATCAGCCGAGGTGACACGTGGTGGTGTGCGGTTATCAGCAAGCTAACCGAGGATTCCACATAATCTCACCACTCCCCCCCAACCCAACCAAATTGTCGTAAAACTGAGGGACCCACGTCAACTAGCGAAATTCAACAGTGACACTCAGGCTGAATTACCAGTTGAAACGTCTAGGACGGAAGATCAGCGACCTAGATTCTATCAAAATAATTTCAAATTCACGCAAACTATCAGGCATAAAATTTAGACACTTACACCAACCGGAAATTCCTTTTAACTGATATTCAACACTGATCTAATGTGCTAATCGGAAGACATTTGCTGATTGGTTCTCCGTCTGTCTTAAAACTAGACCAGCTTGGTGACCTACTCACCTAACCTGATGGAGCCTCTATGTCAAGATGGAAACGCTGCTCAGACACAAAACCACTAATTGCCTAACCATCCCTTCCAAAACGAAGACTATTCAATCTCCTTGAGATCTCCAACTGAATGAGTTCACCTTTGATTGCTGAACGTTCTTAATAATGGTCACGCTAAAATTACAGTTGTCCCGTTCACTACAACCTTTGTGTGTCATCGCAAGCTTAAGTACACTTTAATGTTTGTGTAGGTAATAAGCGATGCTCAGTTCACTCATGAACTGATCGACTCGGCAGAAAAACGCAGACATATCGCGAAATGGAAAAATGCCCTCCAAGAGTTTAAAACAAATGGTCCAGCGATCAGTGATTTCAAAATCCTGTGTCAAGCTGGATGGTTGTAAAATACCCAAGTAAACGAACAAACTGGAATAAGACACTCAGTACACCATCGAATCACCGCAGAGATATCACGTGACATGACGGAGGTGGCTGAGTGACGGTAATTTCTATTCGTGAGCCGGAGTTGGTGTAGCCAGTCTAAACGGAATCGCTAGTGTCAGACGCAAAAGCGTGGAGCGGGCTTGGACGAATTGCGACGAGGCAGGCCTCTAAAGTGTTAAATGGCTCAGGCCTCCATCCACAGACATGTCACCGACCAACGTATAGGCGATTCAGAGTTCGCACGCGCATAACAAACGTGACTATTCACAAATTCATGAAACCCCGCTGTTCCCAAAAATTTGATGCCTTGATAAGAAACGTCCGTAGGCTGAACAATAGCGATATCTCAGCCCGTTACCTTTTAGCATCTTCCACGCCGTCCATTTTCCTCCAACGAAACGCAAATGCCTGATATCTGCTACATCCATTTCCAGTTCCTGGGCTGTTGCTTGCACTTCTGCCATCATTTTAACGGTAGACTTCTGTCCACGCTTATTCCTCCCTCCTCATTTTGCTCTACTTTCATTGGACTGTTGTTTACCTGATTTTTTGATTGGTTTTGTCTGAAGACTACCCTTTGTTAAACAAACAAGTACCTTATCGCGAAAATTTCCCACTCAGTTATAATGAAACTTCTAAAAGTTTCTCGTGAGGCAGATTTTTTCGCGATCACCGACTCATCATCCCAGATTGCATTCTTTCCTAACCGAATTCTGGACCATGAAGGCAGTTCCCCGAAAGCATAAACTTTGATTCAACGCTCCATCTCCCACTATGCTAACTTAAATTTTCTGTCCCCGTCTTCTGTTCTCCAGTGTGGCTGATTATGTCAACCGGACGCCTACAGCTCTATCTCTACTGATCTTATTTTTTCCTAATTTCTGGGGTGGCCTGAAAAACAGCAGCCTCATGAGCAGTCACCAAAATTATTTGAGGCAACTTAGCCCTACTTGTGACCTATTGCCGTCTACAGGCATGTATCGTCCTCCGTTCATGGAAAGTTTGGTTCAAACGAATGGTTATATCTTATCGCCTCCAACGTTTTTGATCAGACATAGAACGAGGGCTTGGTTGCCACACTGCCAATGTTCACTGCCACTTTACGCTGACGTGAGGTACCAGAAGGAAAACTTCATGAGAGCCGCTCCATTCAGGTAGGCGTTGATGTTGTTCTGTCATATCACTGTGGCCAACACATATATTCTCTAATGTAACATCCTCCCGGCAAGTCGTTCCTCAAGTTTGCCGACGATCTCTCCTCATTTATTTAGAAATGGTGCAACCTTCCGTTATCCCAGTAGTCATTATTCTCAAGCATCTACCTGATCTCGGAAGACTGATGATCGCGCTGGTTTTAGCATCACATTCACAATGGTTCATCTTTAGGGCTGTTGAACATAGCTAAATGCAGGTGTTTTCTCCCCGATAACAGTTCCTCTGTCAACCTCCCCCTTTTTTCTTTTATGTTACCATCGCAATAGGTTATCCAACGGCTCGCTTATTGCCCCGTCCACCTCAGTTGACCTTAATCGGTCTGTACATATAAGTGTGACTTTGGCCGAAGTATCCAGGGTTTTCTCGCAAATGTTTTCGGCTCTCAATACTTTACCACCTAGATTTTATTTAACAGAATGTTGTTCGTCTTGCATTGTTCACATTGTTTACCATTTCGGTTCTTTTATGTCCTCTTGCTGTAGTCTCTTCCATCCGCCTTTTGTTGAACTGGTAATCTTTTTTATTCCACATGTTCGAATAGTTTGCACGGTTCGTTTGTTGCTTCATATTTTAAATAATTCTGAGCCCGACTACGGGTCCTACCTTTCCCTGAAAAACAAGTTTTCGAATAGTACGAGAACTGGCATTCGTTGTGTGTGATTGAATGCCTCGTTTAACCTCTGGAGCCATATCAATGTTACCAGCTCTTCTGAACTCATGTATTGTTTGTTGTTTGAAAAACGAAAAACGATGTATCCTGGGCACTTGGAGGTAGGGCTTGAGGGTACGATACAGGCCCTTTAATAGAACATCTGACGTATAGGATCGGTAACGAAGTCCATTCAACTGATACCTAGGATAGCAAACGAAACTACAGTAATCAAAAAGCTGCGGATTTTTTGGCTTCTTTAGGGAGTCAGTATATTCAGATAGCTATTCAGGCGCTGCCTTGATCAGAGCGTTAGCAAAACGCTTATTGCCACAGCAACGAAAGTTCTCCTCTGCAGTTCATTTTTGATTGGTGCTAAGTTAAAAGACAAGCTGTCCGTCTACAGTTCCTCCTTGGCGATTTCTTCTGTTTGCGCAAGTGCGCCAAAACAAGTAAGTCGAACGACCAGATGATGTCAGCGAAACTTCGTGAGAACCATCTAATTGAGATCAGACTTTTGGAAATCTAACCACAACGCGAGTTTCAGCCGCCTACTTGATGGTCCATTAGAAGCATTCGAGATAACTTTCGGATGGCGATTAGTCACTCAAAAGCCGTCCGATGGCTTATTAGGTATACGACAGGAGCAGTCGTCATTCAACCAGGGCACAAAATTTATTAAGACTTGGTCAGCCTGTGTTAGCCACTGACCATCCAACGAGACGTGACAACCACTCATGTCATATGCCATCTTGGCCCAGTATTGATTAATATCAAGTTCTGTACCGGGTAGTTGTGTTCAAATGCTGTTAATTTACAGCCCTGCCATCAAACGAGAAATTCCGAAAATCCTGTTCTGTGTTGTGAAGATAGATATTTCACACTCCAGAAATTTCGTGCGAAACTGCAGTATGTACCACAAAACAGCATGCGTATAACTAATCCAAGAAGGAAAATATCCCTACAGCCACACAAAGCCGTAGGGGTTAAGCCAAAGTGCCAACATTCTTAATTACTAGCATCGGCCTAATACTGACTGATTTGTTCCCATAGCAAACCACCGTTTGCCAGAGAAATCATTGTTTTCGCCCAGAATTCTTGCTGACGAAGAATGCAAAGAAGACAATCTCGGATAGAACAAGCTAAAAAAAAGTTGCCTAATGCCAGACTGAATACTGTGTGACCCTTTTAACGAATGCCCACGAGATTTTATTATGAGGGCTCGAAACTCTGTGGAAGGCGATAGTTTGTTGGACGCATTACCGCAGGTTTTGTTGGAAACCCTCAAATAATCCGGTGGCATCGAGCAAGAAAACTGAATGTCCTCTTCAGCAACACATTTTGCTTTTTCAAGCCCAACAAAGGCGAGGACGGTCGTGGGCTGTCGAAGAGTATTCAGCAAACTTATGAGTAATTTCCTTCATAAAACAAGTCCTGGAAAACTGGGTTCTCTGCACCCTCCACAGTATTGCTTGTCGTCAACCGTATGAACTTTATCGCCTATGAGGTGAATCTATTTCAATTTGTTAAATATCAATGCAAATGAAATCACTAGCACACTTTTCCCTGCACACCTGGCGGAACAACATGGTAAACATACGATTGATTGAAATCTCCGTTTATTTTCATCTTCACATCCAGCAGGTTATGTATTCTAGGGCAGTGGGTATTTAAAAAGTAAAAGACGGACATTTCATTATTCACATGCCAGTCTGTCACAGAAGCTGATAATTCATAAGTTCAACAACCAGATACTGTGGTTCAGCTGGATTTCGCTGAGTCTCCTGTCAAAACCAAATTCTTTTGCAAATAAGAATATTTGTCGATAGCAGGGTTGTCGTTTTCGTGGAATCGGGGCTACATGGTTTTGGTGCATACACATAAAGTATAAGCAAGGAGCGGTTTGTAGTCCAAACAGTGCGATTTCTTATGTAAAGAAGTAGATAGATAGATAGATAGATAGATAGATAGATAGATAGATAGATAGATAGATAGATAGATAGACAGATAGATAGATAGATAGATAGATAGATAGACAGATAGATAGATAGATAGATAGATAGATAGATAGATAGATAGATAGATAGATAGATAGATAGATAGATAGATAGATAGATAGATAGATAGATAGATAGATAGATAGATAGATAGATAGATAGATAGATAGATAGATAGATAGATAGATAGATAGATAGATAGATAGATAGATAGATAGATAGATAGATAGATAGATAGATAGATAGATAGATAGATAGATAGATAGATAGATAGATAGATAGATAGATAGATAGATAGATAGATAGATAGATAGATAGATAGATAGATAGATAGATAGATAGATAGATAGATAGATAGATAGATAGATAGATAGATAGATAGATAGATAGATAGATAGATAGATAGATAGATAGATAGATAGATAGATAGATAGATAGATAGATAGATAGATAGATAGATAGATAGATAGATAGATAGATAGATAGATAGATAGATAGATAGATAGATAGATAGATAGATAGATAGATAGATAGATAGATAGATAGATAGATAGATAGATAGATAGATAGATAGATAGATAGATAGATAGATAGATAGATAGATAGATAGATAGATAGATAGATAGATAGATAGATAGATAGATAGATAGATAGATAGATAGATAGATAGATAGATAGATAGATAGATAGATAGATAGATAGATAGATAGATAGATAGATAGATAGATAGATAGATAGATAGATAGATAGATAGATAGATAGATAGATAGATAGATAGATAGATAGATAGATAGATAGATAGATAGATAGATAGATAGATAGATAGATAGATAGATAGATAGATAGATAGATAGATAGATAGATAGATAGATAGATAGATGGGCAGACAGACAGACGGATAGTCAGACGGGCGGAGCGAACAGTGAGACGGTTCGATGGATAGACAGACAGTTAGGCAAATCAGACAGGCAGACAGATAGATGGACAGTGGGATGGACGGGCAGATAGAGAGGCAGACAGACGGACAGAGGGACAGCAAGACCGAAAGTCTCCACAAACACATCAAAGTCTCAGCTCGAGAGCTCCAACGACGTCAGTAACAGGAAAATAAATGCTACCTCATTTCGGCTCATCACCGACCTCGCCTGTAGTGTACTTCATTGCCGGGCGCAACTATGAACAGCGTATGGGGTGAAGATCATTGTATGAGCTTTCCTGGAGTTGGGTCTCCAGGAGTTTCTGAGATGAAATGATGATACAGCGAAGAAACCGAGCACACTTACACCCACGCAGAAAGATAGGTGTTGCTGAACAGTAGACGTCTGCAGGACGAGAGTAAGTCTGGACTTGTCGAGAAAGCCGCACGAAATACACTATGGATCACAACGCGATTCCCGCAGTTCACGCTTATTTGACCATCCGGCTCTAGTGCAATTATTCAGAGGCATTTTTGGCCCTGGTGAATGCTTCAGCCTCTTTGTGAAATACACTCAACTACAAAATGAATTTCTTATAATCAGAGACTGAACTGCACTGGAATGAATCTCTCGTTGAACTCCTTGAAGAGAGCCAATGTTATCAAGGTGAATATGACTTTCAGGTAGTCAAACACATGTCACTTCTGATGATAATTAAACCTAAGTACTTGGATCCGTATGCAGATATGATGTTCTGGATAACTGCACCGTACATTGAGCAATCATCGGAAAGTAGAATGTCTGCGTCAGGTCGACTTCTTCGTTATTTCTATCAGGTTTTTCTACACGCGTGTTCCGCGTACATAAAAGCACAGGAACGAAACATAGATAATTAATTATTTCATTCTGGTGGGAGAGTTGAGAGCTCGAAACCTTCGCACATCTCATGTTGCCGAGATTTTAGGCGAGGAATTTGGTCCAAACCACCAGGTGAGAAGACTGTGTTATCAACATAAAAATCATGTTTTGCTGGATCCTGACAAGCTGTTTTGGAGCAAAAAACACCTGAGCATCCCGAACGGGTCATCTAGCATGCAAAACAATTTTTAAATACAACAGTTACCGGCTTGTTATGTAAAACCCCCAACACAGTATTTCAACATTTCACCAGAAGGAAATTATAGCTTTGTTAAGACCGCAAGAAAATCTGTATCCACCATTCGAAAGACTCATAACGCTACACTTCACCTTAAAATTTGTTAGAGTACACAAGCTTAAAATTTGTTCCCCGAAATCCCGTGAAAAACACCCGTTCTTCTCCCGGATCAGCAGGTACTAAAAACTAGGGGTAGATATAACGAAACATGTGCAACACTCCACGGTGAATCAAAGTAAATCATGCCCCCAAAATGACAATTATGAAATTTGCCTAATACGCTCATCTGAATATCAATTTAGTTTGACGGGAGACTCGTCTGAAACCCAGCAAAATCTGTCGTTTATGGTGTCAGTGTTCAAATGAATGTGCTACACCAAGCCACCTCATGTTTCATTTGGAACGAGATATCGCGATTCATTTTATAGACTACTCTTGAGGTTGCTGAATACTCCGACGTTTTTTGCCTTCCAATGAAACTTTCTTCAAGCACGATCTTCTGAATGTCCCCGTTTCCTTCAACGGTATGATATCAAATATAACGCACCACTGAAACGTATTGAATGAGACTAGACCGAAACTGTTCCCGAAAGTAGTAGTAATGCATTCCAAGAAAATGGAATTAGATTATTTCCTGAAAGACTTTATTCGTTGAGTGTTTCAGGTGTTGGTGGATTCGGGATTTTTTAGAATGCATACTCACATGACTNGAGTTCACACCAAAGGGTGGGGAAGCACTGAACTCGAGTTTCGCTATTATTAGAGCTCATCAGCAGTGCAAGCCTTGAACTCCTCACATCTGACTTAGGAGGCGAGCATGTTGTCACTACTCCATCAGGGCATGCTGGACGAAACTGAATTTTTACGTCTGAACAGGTGAACATGTTTGCGCTTGGGTGATGCGAGCGGAAAGCCAGACGTCTCCAATGACGACCCAGTAACATGCCTTGGTTGTGTCGACCGACTGGTCCGCCAGTCAGGACTTCCCAGTCAGGTAGCCCCACAAACGCTTGAAATCTGCTGCAAATGTTCTGTCTCATGTGTTGGTGTTGAGTGTTTATACATGGAAATGCTTTGTAATTTTGTCTGTCTATCAAATGGCTGTTAATCTGTTTGCCCAGTAGGACGGGTGACTTTCAAACGTTTCGTCAGCAGTTGGGCTGACACCGTTTGTTCTCGGTTAGGTGGTTAATTCCTGCTTTCCCTTCGAAGGATTGTAAGGCTTTATCTAAAGATCTAGCACCATCCGGGCAAGCTGGTTGCCCTAAATGGAGCTGCACGGTTCTCCTTTATTCAGTTAGTAGACAGGAATTTAACTCAAGGACTCAATGAACCTCTCCCAAGTGAAATGCATTGGTGAAGGAATAAGTTCGAGATATCTAGGTTTTTTCACCGTAAACGCATCAGTTATAGCTGTTCTGAATTAGGAGCGCCTATTGTGAGACAGCGACAGACGGTCGAACTAATGAAGAAAACAGTGACTATGGAGGCCTTGGGAACTCGAACAGCCAATAACAGAAAAATAAAGCCTGTTTCAACCAGTGTACTGAAGATCCTGAGACTACTGTTTGATGTGCATGCTAACTGACGACAGTTTTTACGGTCTCGTGCAACGGATAACAAACCAGTGGACCAGTGCATCATATGTTGCTGAACTCTTGAAATTACAAATCAAAATTAATAACAAGCCAACAGGATCTGTTTTGGTGTTGACCCGATTAAATAATTTGGCAACGAATGCTGAGTTGTCTGAAATTAGAGTCCACTATGTGTTCTTAAATTTTGCTCCACATGTTGTACACCCCAAGACAGACAATTTCCCAAGTCGAATGGTGCACGGAGAGCGAAAAAGCCAGGTTTAACGTAAAAAAAAGCCGTCTTGTAAATTGGTTCAAATTACCAGATCGTATCTAACGATTAATTAACCGATGTTTTATGGTTGCATCAGTGTGGTTTTATCCTGAAGACCCTATTTTCTCCTAAGATTTTGCCGTCGAAATCAAGTGCCGCTAATCGAAAGGCTGCCGTTTTTAAAAGGCTACTTAGGGGAGAAAAGAAAGGCCTTTCCTCATCTCTTCCTCGAGCCGTAATCTATACGTGAACAACCATTCGATAAACGTGTGGTTGATTTTCAGCTTATCAGAAGACCGAATCAGGAACTAGAACGATGGAAGAAAGCAAGGAGAAGGATCAGACTATTTGTGGTTAACGACAAAAGCCAATGTTTCTAGGGTCGATTAATTAGGCTTTTGGTTTCTCTTGACTTAAGGAAACAAAGTACAACCAATAAGATAAGTGCAGAAAGGGGACTTTGGCTCCTAAGCGGACAGCTCAGGCCTGCGAATTCTGATAGATCCGGTCTCTGTGAAGTACTGAGAATACGTGTAGACGATTTGCTTTTCGTCCGGCTGATTTGAAGTACTCAGCGAATGGTAGGGGCCTTGAAAAAGCAGCTGGACTTTAAGTTGCTTTCAAATTATTAGATAGCCCGTACAGCCTAGACAGAGCCGGCCCACAATTATTATGACCCAGAGTATACGTCCGACTGACCAGTCCACTTTTCTAAGACGTTTGCAAGCATACTGGCTTCACTGAGGCTACAAAGAACGAACCGCTTCAAGTTAGCTTCTTGTCAGAGTAACCTCATGTTGAATGCTGTAAGGGAGAAATTGTATATAATTCTGCTTGCACTCCAGAACAGGCAACACGCTGTAATTCGCTTGATTCTCAATGATAAACGGCTGGGGAAATTATGTTATCAACCGATTCGTGTTGGGTTCCTGCAGACACGTCTGCTTATTCTCAGAGTTGACTGTCTTTGAAGCAATACATTTAAAAGTGTTTCGAAAAATTTATTGTGGGTTTGAAAACATTTGAAATAAACACTGATCACAGAACACTTTTGAGAAGTGTCGTTCAAATATCTAACGTAGTGATGAACAGTGATCTGCCGTCCTACTGAACGTTAAAGTTACCGAACAGTACGGGAAAGGGGTGCATTCAATGGCTCCCCTATCAATTCGAGGATAAAAGCTACCACCGGGCAATAGTTGTACATTCATATTATATGGGAAAATTGCCTCGTTAGGCCTAGGTTCTGGAAGCTTCATTAGAACATCAGTAAGTTATGTGGACTGTGGTTTGACTAAGATGTACATTAGTAACTAAAAGCGACTGTTTCCTCAGTAGTTACTAAGGGTCTCTTGAAGATTCGATAAGCAACCTAGTTTTGTGCAAACTAAAGTGTCTCAAGCACCCAGTAAGCAACACTGTGATCAACTGAATGTATGTAGATTTGGGCAGTAGGGACACCAGGCTTTTAAAAAATTTAACAAGCTACATAGACATTGGATATTTGCCACGGCAAGTTACAACTGCTGAAAATTCGACTGTGTGATTCACTGGCTATTGATTGTAGGCACAAATGGCAGTGTTCATCCTTCAGTTTTGTCTTTCGGATTCATCAAAATCTGGGGGATCTTACCCCTCTAATGATAATAAACTGAGCCTTTGAGTAACCGCACGCTAACAGATCCATCTGATTTCTCAGTGATCAGGTTTTTGTCCTTTCTCGTTTGCATTCGAATGAGTTATGATCAGTTATTTGGTTTGGCCGATAACTCTTACAAGAAGACCGAGAATGAAACGAATACCGAAAGGAAACAATATCCCATTGAAACGGGAGAAGTTATCCTAACGGACATAATGCGTTCAAACAACTGTCTTCTGGTTATCATCTCAATGAAACATATATGCATTTTACTACAATGTGAAAAAGGTCTATTGAATCTATAACCAATGGTTTATCATATGGATGTCAATGCGTTAACCTAGCGTAACAGCTGACTTGCAAACTTTTCGTCACTAGTTGAGCAGACATCATCAGTGGGCGGTTGGATGGGTTGGGTGCACTTATGTTGTCTCCTCGAATGGTGAGGAAACGTTTGCAAGTCAATTGCCAAGTTCAGCGAATGGATCAACAGCCACCGTGCCAACAACCAACGAAGGCACCTAAGCCACCAAAGGTATTGAGAACCTGTATTTTTTCGGAATTCGATATGTGGAGAAAGGTTTTGAAGCCACTCTTCTGGAACCAGATAAATTTTACTACAGGTTAGTTCGAGCTCGTTTTTTTTTAATAGACAGCTTCAGCGGTAACAAGGCATAATGGTGCTGTTTCCTCCCAACCGAGTCAAATCGTCTGGTTGTCATTCATCCAGGTTTTCAAAGAAACAGTCCACCTCTAACCTACTGTCACAAATACAACTGACTGCGTGGAATATAACTTAATATTGGATAAGTTATGCATATCCCCGTTTGTATCCGTTTTAGAAGTTGCGTGAGTGTGTTCCGTACTCGAATGTTTTTCAAAATATTTTTTCACTGCGGGGTGCACATCCTAGCGGAATGTCTAATAAATTCTCAAGTACAATTTTTCCTGGGTCACCGTTTGTCGGAGTGCACAATACGGTTTCAAATATCGATACGTATTTCTAAGGGTAAGCAAAGTTTTCAGTTCCGCGAGCCTAAAACTGCTGGATTTATCGTTTTTCTTGATTTGTTGGAAACCTGTCGGAATATTGGTGGCTCACAATTGCTTCGTCACCGGTATACCGTCAATGATATCTCCACCACTGGTGACCAAACACTTGCAAGCTAATCGCCAAGTGCGGCGATCAGATCAACAGCTAACTGATCACCCATCAGTACTGATGCTTTTTCAGTTATTCAGACGTGTGATCAAATAAAACAACTTTACTGGTGGATTTGGGCGACGGTGTAATTTTTGGCAACAGATGCAAGGTGAGAGGCCACTCTTTTTCTGGACTCACATTCCACATCGAACTAAACCGACAGAACACTGCGTGGACCGTCTGTGCAACCAACTGAGTGCAATAGGCCGGGTGTAAACTGAGTAATGTTGTTTGTAGACCATCAGTATACCCATATACTGGTCCGCAGTAGTCATATATCCAATATTTATTTGCACATACATTTTTGTACTTCAATCAAACAAAATTAGTAGATCAAATGGTGCAAGGAATTACATGAGTAACTCCGATTTGCGGAGAGTATTAAACAGGTTCACTCTTAATTTGATCTAAGAAGCTTGCTCCGCTTTCATTCGTCGGGATTTATAACAAAACATATCACCAAATCATAATTTTTGTTCTACATCAAGTGAGAGCTCATCAGACGGCTGTTCCGCCAAACGGTTACGACTACCATCCGAGAGCTCGCATTTTCAAAACTCCTTGAGTTTCGTGAAAAGAGCACTGCTGGTTAGTCCCATTAAGGATGATACAGCTGCTTATAAGCTTTCCAGCATAGACTGGTTTCACTGACAAGACGAAATCTCGATCGATATCTCAAGACAATCCAGTTCATAACTCTGCATTAGGCTGTGTGGTTTTGATCAGTACACATAAGGTTGACCTCTGGACCGTGCATCCAATGACTAGATTTGGGAAGCTGATAAGTTCACCGTTCAAGTGAAGCCAGTCCGTACTGAAAAGTCACGAAAGTCACGTACAGCCATTTAGCCTTCGCTAGAAATCGTCAGCATAACACATCTCACGAACCTGAAAAGATGTTCCAAACTGCGACTTTCCTTTTATTAGTGGAACATAGTACCGTTAGGCCACGAGCGGCTGAACAGCAGTGTGAGTAACCTTCGTTTAGACAGGATAGTGCGCCACTCATCTCTCAGTATGACGATTAGCGTCACTTCTTCACGTGTTGACGTGCTCAAGTGACGAATCCTCACACTGAAGGCTAGTACGACTTGCGAGAATTTTTTCCCACTCTTGAGCAGAAGTGAACAATCTTTACTGGATAACAGCGTCGGGTATATCACGGCTAAACTGGTCTCAAGCTGACCACACATTCCTTTATCTCATCCAGTCAGACTGGGGACCCATGACTCGGTAACCATCGAGCCCACAGATATGGCTGATGGCCATTTAGGATGGACAAGTCAGCCGTTCACAAGCAATCAGAATACAGGTCGACGACGGTTTAGAATAAAAGAAGTGTATAATAGTATTCTACCTTGCTTACTGTCGATCATATAGGAAGACGTTAGCCCTTCAGTTCAGGTCACTTCTTCCATAGCGACCAAAGTATTAATTGCTGAACCAAGTATCTTTTAAACAACCGATCTTTCAACATGCAAACTGACGTCTCATCAAATCCAAATAGCGTGCCCTATTTAATCCGGAAAATCATGAAAATAAAAAAACTGGGCTTCATTTCATATTCCTGGTCTATAAATCAACAGCTATACTCCACCGTAAAATTCACACTCGTTACAAAATCTCATTATTTTTGTCATCTGTTGCGGTTTTCCTTTTTTCCCTCTCGTTCTTGAAGGTGACCGTGCTCTTCCAAAGCCTATCAGATAGACTAACTAATATAGACTGTTTCCGAATTTTCCACGACAATCGATTACCGTGGAAGACAAATCCGGTTTTTCTTTTGGAAAGATTTTAATTCGGACAATGATTGAGTAAACTTACATTTGTCCAGTTCAAACGAATTTTGTCAACTTTAATTCCATACTTGCCGCTCTGCTTGCACTCAGAGAGGAAAAGACTTTCAAGACAGAGAAAAAGACGTGGAAAATTAAGGTAGGTGAAAAACAATCACCAAAATGACAAGCACTCTCAAGCGAGCAAAAGTGAAGAAGACTAAGAAACGCAAGAGAAACTAACTTTCATGATGGTTTCACAAGCCTAGAGACAGAGAAGAAAGTAAGCAGATGAATGGGCAAGCGAACAAGCAGGCAGGTAAATTTTGCTCACTGAACACCACCAGAAGCGCGACACCGATTCCAGTCCCGAATGGCTCGCAGCATTCTCAAGTAATAGACCGGATGGTAGTCATGCATGGCTGTAAATGCAACCAGAATTTGATCGTAAGCTAGTTTATCACTCATGATATTTGATCCGTTTTGCTCCATCTGGGTTAACAGTTCAGTCAGATAGAGGTCGATGGGATGAGGTCCACAACGCTGATTTTCAGTAGTGTCGAGCACAGATTTTTTCTCCAAATGAAAGCGCGGAATGTATGATTCCAGGTAAGGAGGACTGGCCATCACAATAACCGAATGTAGAACACACAGAATATAAAGTCCGCAAAAGAACCGCAACAAGGAGAACGGACGAGTATATGTCCCGGGCCAAACCATTGTCACAGACGAGAGAGGTGTTGCTGACTTTGTGCGGTGGAGGTGTTACTCCTCCGGGTTTAAATGGCGTGACCACGAATCAGCTTGTTTGCCTGAGTGCGGCGATATCCGAGATTTTCATTGGTCCACATGAAAAATTTCGTTTGGATTACAGTAACTCAATAACAGATATTCACTCCTCTGCCCTTGACCGCGAATGGAAGGTGTGTGTGAATAGTATAGCAAAGGTAGACTTACAGTTAGCGAACTGAGCATCCTTTCAGGCAGGAATAAACATCTGACGATTTTCACTCATTTGCCAATTAAACTGGTTTTAACGAGCGAGTTCACTAAATCCCTGGTGAATCTTTACTTCAGTAAATAGATTTTGAGTGCCTCGTAAGAAAGCACTTTACCTCTGTTATAGAATGTCATTTATCGGGACGCGTTTTCTCAGAAGTAACTGGACTGCACCTCTCTTTGGAACTTCAAAACATCAAAATTTCAAGGTGCTGCACTCAGATAAATAGATAGATAGATAGATAGGAACTTACGACATACCTGGACACCACATCGTTCTATGATATCTTCCGAGGCATTACTAGACTGCAACAGCAAGCTTCCGTCACACAGTAGGTAAGAGAGTTGTTTTGAGGTAACAAATCACTCACCAGATATATTGGTGGGTTCCACATCTGTGTGCAGTCTACGCACAACCCGTGAAGTAGTGCTCTATAGTCTGATACGGTTTGATCTGAGACGTCACCGAGCATGCGATGGTAGCCACAAGTAAGCTTGAATCACACCACGAGCAGCTTTCTTTTCACGAGGTCTTTTTTGCTCATGGTGTTGTGCCGTTGATTCAGGTCACTCAGGTCAGTTCAAGGAAAGCTCGGTGCACCCTGAGAGGATATTTTGGCGCGCAAATTTCCAGTTTTTTCACACGTAATTAATAAATAACTCTCCGTGCTTTGAAAAAATGCACACGAATTACGAATCAACTAGGGATTTTCACAAGCAATTTAAGCACACGTTTATTAAGTGGAGCAATGTGATGAAATGTAAGATGAGCCGAGTCAGAAATCGCAAAATAAATGCAAGTAGAAGTTCTAGCGTCTAAAGTTTCTACCTGAGACAGGTGTATGTAGAGATTTCACAGTGGAATTTCCGAGGACTAGGGTTAGATGACTAGCGACTAAGCCATTCTAACGTTTGCCGGATGTGGGAAAAATGACAACCTATTAGATCCTGAGGAAACCAGCAATCGCCTGACCTCCTGACAACAGCATTCAGTATAGTGTGCAGCTTCTGATTTGCTCCGGGCATGCAGGAGCTACAGAAAACCACTGTTTTACCAGCGTGTCTGTGATGGATGAAGAATTCAGTGACGGGTGACTAGGATCTGTTTACTTCCTACTTCGGTGAAAAGCCGGAATGTAACTGAGTTTGTCCGGCAGACTGGCAGTAATGGGGAGATACCAATTAGGCTACTTAGCTCCGAGGGCAAACCAGAGGGAATGACTTGGCACAACCAGGTTAAATATTGGTCTCTGTAATCAACAATAAATGACTCTTGAAACTTTGTCATCCCCAAAATTTTGCTATCACGAATGACTGCATAGTTCAACAGCGTGGTTGCTGTGGCATCCGGAGGTTGTTTGGAATGAAGACAAACCTTAGAATGGACTACTGGAACGAAGCGAAGGGCTTTCCTCCTTACATTTGGTGCCGTGACCAGGATGAGGATGAGAATCCCGTGGCCACAACCTTTTGAGGATGGGGATATGCGGACCTTCCTGGAGGACTTCGAGGATGTTGCGGAGACGGCCGGACTAGAGACCGACAGGGGTAATTTGGCGGCACTGAAGGCCCTCCTCAGAGGCCGGGCGAAGGCGGCCCTGGATGCGGACAGAAGAGGCCCTCAGAAGATGGACTGGGCCGCCGCGAAGGAAGCTCTTGCAGCGGAGTTTGACACGCCGGCCGACCGCCAGGAGGCCATGAGGCGGTTCAAGACGGCCAGCATGGGACCTGGATGTGACCCGACCGTGTTCTTCGCCAGCCTGCAGCAGTTGTTGGATCGGGCCTTGCCGGAACTGGACGGAGTATCGCGCCAGCAGTTGCTGTCCGAACAGTTCGTCGAGGGAGTCCACCCTGCGCTTCGTGCCCAGTTGCGGTTGGCAAGAGCAACTGGCCAGTTGAGTGTGGAGCACCTGGTGCATCTGGCACGGGAATTGGCCGAGGCGCCACTGGCCACGTTGCAGTCGCAGGAGAACAGGGATGAGTCAACAGTGGAGGACCTGAAGAACAAAGTGGACCAACTTGCCGGACAGCTTGCAGCAATCAAGACGGAATCTCGGAGGCACGCTCGAATGAGCCGATGCTACAGGTGTGGCATGCATGGCCACTGGAAGAATCAATGCCCTCATACCCGACCACCTGTACATAATAAAACTTTGGACTACTCCTCTTTTCCCGGGTGGGTTTCGATCAGTGCAGTCACACAGGCTACTATACAGGCCGTTGTCGAGATAGACGGGAAGAAGGAGCTGTGTCTGATTGATACGGGAGCAGGGGTATCGCTGAGACGGAGAGGGAACGAAGCTGTATGCAAACCGTGCGCGCTAGCCGTAAGAGCAGTGGGTGGATACCAACTGAAAATTGACGGATTGTCAATGCACTCAATGCGCCTAGGCGACAGGTCCGTGCAGCACGAGTTCCTTATCAGCCCAGACATTGAGCAGACAATTTTGGGAGCAGATTTTCTCAGGGGCACAGAATCCGTGGTTGATCTCAAGCGGGGAAGACTGGTTACCAAGTATGGCGCAGTCAACCTTGAAGGTTACCCAAGCACTGCCGTGAACGAGCTGCATGTCCGAAAGCTTCCGTCCTGTAACATGCCGTCAGTACAATCCGTGGTCGAGGAATACTCCGAATTGTTCACAGGCGAAGAGGATCCGTTTGGCTTCTGCTCGTGGATTGAACACGAAATCCCGCTCTCGTCTGAATGCTTTCGACCTTACGGACCCCGTCCGCTGCCGCACCATCTACGGGAGGAGGTCCATAAGCAAGTGCAGGAGATGTTGAAAAATGGCATAATTGAGGAGGCCAACAGTGTATACAACTCCCCGGTTGTGCTTGTAAAGAAGGCAAGTGGTAAGTATCGTTCAAGTAAGTTCAAGTTTTGTAAAGTGAACTCCGTTCCAAAGGGGGATCACTGTACTTGCCCAGCGGTTCATCCGCAGGCTAATCATTAAATGAAACTCTCACTCATAACATTCAGTCGGATTTTTTTCCAGTCCCCAATGACCGAATTGGCGAATGAGAGCTTATCATTATATGCTCAAGTGCGAAATGAGACTGATCGTGGATCGGGGATAGGACCGCTTTAATGTTCCACAAAATGGAGAAAACGGTAGTGGACTGTCCAGAGTTTTTCATTGAAATTACAAGTATTTATGTCAAAACACTGGAAGATATCTAAGCCATACGAATGAAAAATGAGGCTGTCTTTGTGCATCATAGTTATTTGAAGAACGTCGTGAAAGATAGATCCATCTCTCCTGAGGGTAAGCGAAGTGATTACCGAGCCCACGCACAGTGCCATGTTGAGGGTCAATTTGTGTATCCCGGAAGGAAAGGCAGAAACATTTACCAAGATTTAACCAAAACACCATGCGTCTGAGGAAATACTAAGGGCTCTAGTTTAAACACCGAGCGCAAGTTATTAGGTTTAACAGCCGAAGTTTGTATTCTACTGGAGTTTTTGTGCACTGTGGCTGCTGTCCATCAGTTTATGGCTTTTTGTTTTTTGTTTTTCCTGATGTTCGGTAAGAAGGCCTGAAAGCGCGTAAAAAGGGTGAAAGAAGTGCTTTCCGGCGAACCAGAATGCACCCTTGAATTCATCCTGCAACTGCGGCCGAAACCCTCCGAGAATAGAACGCAAGTTCTCAGTCGTTTAAGAAATACCGGATGTAAAATTACAGTAGAAAAAAGTCGTATTGCCTTTTTGAAGACATCTATTCAAACCTTAAGTCGTGGCTAACTGGGAACCACCGGAGAAATACTGGAACGCTTATGTCTTTCTCACATTGAGGTTGTGAACTTCGAATTCATTCAATCAAATGAAACTCAGGTACAGCTTCTTCCTTTACTAGCCAACTTACCGAAAACGTGCCAGATTAACTGTCTCACTGCCACAATGATGTGAAGGCAAACTCTGATCGCCTGTGGTGAAAGCTGAAGTGCGGTGTAATTTTCTGACTGATTTAACACATCATCTCAAAGCTTAACAAAAGTTAGTCTCAGTAGGTTCCACATTGTGGGTTTACTCCAGGAACATAACTTGAAACTTCTAAATTGCAGCGCAAATCGTACGACATTCGAAGCATTTTTTTCAACCAATCCACAGAACAAGGCCTCGTTTAATACTAAGCCAACTGATTTCAGTAACCGCCACTATTCTACATCCATCTGGCAAAAATATGCACTAAAAGAAGAACAACTACTAAAAAACAGCCAAAAAAAGATAAAATTGTCGTGTTCGTGAGACAGGACAAAGATCCTGGGAATGTGTTTTTAGACGAGATGGGCCTACGCTTTCAAAGCCAGGCACTTCCATATTTACTGCCAACAAACGACCTGGTGTTTTGACGTTGTTGGAGAACTTTTAAGTTAGAGTTCTGTGGCGCAAAATTTGAACTGATCGAATGTCGTATTCCACAATCATATGGTTTAAAGAAGATTGCTAAACTTGGTGTGCCGTTCCCGCTCAATTTGTCAGTGAACTGCATCCCAGACATTGCATACCTGAATGGTTTGTGGCTCCCTTTAAGCCTACGGGAACGGTCATCATAAGGCACTGGTTAAAATCTACCTGCAAACTTTATCGTATATAACAAACGCTGATATTTCGATAATGTTCTGTTCTCACGCGGAATTTTTATTCACTAACTTGACCCTCAATAAAACGATAGGTTTACTGCAAGGTTTTTTGGACAACTCTCTTTCAACATATTCAAGGTCTGATGGATCTCACTCGTTCATGGACTAAAGATGTTAAAATTCCGTAATGCACTACTCATAAGGTTGCTGAAAATTCTTCGACAGCCCACGACCCGTTTCGCCCTTCTTGGGGCTCATCAGGTAGGCGCAGTACCCGAGTTTCCGTCAACCTTATGTTCTACCTGAAACCAAATTGCACGAAATTAGCGAAATACACTCATTTGCAAACAGATTTGGTTTTGCGAGAGACTCACCTGGAACCCAGCTAAATCTCTCGTTTGTGATGTTTCCTGGAAACATCTCGCAAAACTAAATTTGTTTGCAAATGAGTGAATTTCGCTAATGTTAAAATTCGTTTTCAAGGTATTGACAGTAATCACGGTGACAGCGTGGTTGTCAGAAATGCTCCTGAACTAACCTTGGATGACACGTCTACAGCCAAAATATAGCGAAATGCAGGGACTGATAAACATGCTGTCTCCAGTTTACAATGGGGAGTTGGAACATGTGCACCTTTGTAGACTAAGTTAGTGGTAACGAGTGACTCAAATGGATCGCAGCTTTATTTCTCGTTTATGATACTCCTCAACTGTTGAATCGTGTTTTTCTTCACGGGGCACACTACACACAGGGTTGCTGAAAACCATAGGACAGATCACACAAGATGCAGGGGATGCTTTACTTTGAGGCAAAGCTTTTAGAAAATGGTTTGGTTTCGTTACCGGCACTTACAGGAAAACTTAACGTTTTTCTGAAGTTTACTGAAAACAGATAGCAGGTATTCAACCTGTCTCTTGTTCTTCGTAGTGAGAAAAATATCATCCAACCATTTGCGAAGAGCACTCATTTGCATGCTGAATGGTTGATAAAATGGTATTACCATTTTATCAGCTTTGGTGGCCAGCTGTCATACCACCCAAAGGAACTACGAGGACTGATATACTGCCTGGTTTCCCAAGCCTATACAGGACCGGTCTACTTGCTGAGGTTGAGTTCGAACCATGGACATTCCTGTCAGTATGTTTGCACCCTAACCACTGAGTTATCATGAGCAATTTGATTAAATCCCAGCTGACAGGACAGTACCTTAATTTCACTAATTTATGTGTGGTGCACTACAAGCTTTCACGGGCACCTACTTTATTTCATGGAGAAAGACTAGCCTACAAGCCAGACACATGTATGAAGCGCCTCAGCTGTGTATGAGGTTAAATAATTCAGATTTGTTTTGATGACAGCCCGCTTTAAAAGCAACGCACAGGTAATCGCCTCAAAGAAGCTGATTTTCCATGAAGCCCCGTACACAGGTGGGAAAAACGTAAAGTGTTACACGGTGACGAAAATACTATGCCGCTCAACTCATGCTGAAGCAATACACAAGGGCTATTTCACTACCGGCGATCAAAATGCTAAACTCAATTTACCCCAGCCATTTTATCTGCCAGTTTACCTACAGACCTGGTAAAAATTGTGTCGATGGAGCTGACGTAAGGGCCAAGGAATATACGGCCTAAAGTACTTGTGAATTACTTCCTGATGCGGACACTAACTTGGTTTCAGCGACAGAAGATCTGTTCATCCATCGCAAAGCAACCAGGTGTAATAATCGCAACAACTTGTCATTTTTAGCCACTGGAAGCTGCAATCGGTTAAGGACGTTATTGTTCCTCAAGGTACTACTGGTTAGTCAATTGAGACCAGTGCTATGCGCCCAGAAAGACTTGAACAATTCCACGAGATAACCATGGTTCAGTTGAGCCTAAAATTGTTTGAGGCTCATTTAAGAGTCTTATTCTAGCTTTCATCAGTTCAAGGAGTTAAGTGAAGGGTTCATTGCAAATTTGTAAGCCTAGTCTCCAAAGGCCGGTGACACGGTCAGCCTTGAATGCTCGGTTGGTTTTAGGATGAAATAAGACTGGCCTTGATTTGGGAATAGTTGTGTGATTCAGCGAGCATTGTGGTAAGTTCCTGTGGGAAGGTTTCTAGTTAACCTGCTGCATCTGTGTTCTCTCGGAGAACACTCAAATCTTTAATTGGAATGATTTGGACTTCATAAGTTTTCAGTGGATACCTAAGTTTTTAATGGCTATCGGGGTCCACTGCAGGATCTGCACTGTACAGCCAATCAACACCAGCTGATTCATACAATATCACAATAAAAAATGCAGTTTAGTTAAACAACAGCCTATGGGTTGCCAACAGTTAACTGACCATGACCAAATCTCAAATTTAATCGACTTCCCAGAAGTAATCTTAGAAAGACCTAGTAATGCGGAACGGCGTTGATCATGGTGTTGTGACAGAACGAATGATATAACCGTTCGTAGTGAATGACTTTCCATCAGAACGCACACTAAGTTCTACCCAGACCCAAACAAAACTACCTTTTTCAATAATTCTCACAAGTAGCGCGCCTCTCATGGTACTCTCTGGAGTTTCGAACACACTACCTCCCGGCTACTAGTTTGAACACTGCCATTCTGCTGAGTAGCAGTGTTTCTCAGTTTTTTCTGCATAGCCTAGCTTCACTTACAGGAGGAACGCTACATTGAAAATTCCAAAATCTCATACTACTGACGTACTAATCATGAGGTCGATGAAGACGCCGGATAGGCCACTACCGTTTCATTCTGCCTCATAGTATTTTAAGATCCACCAACTTTAATTCGAATATCAGGTCTTACGTATTTTGCGACAAGCTCAGGTTAGTGCGCACTGATCACTTAGCTTTCCCTCATTGGTAACATGTATCTACTTTATCGTGTTGATCCGCTTCATTCGGTCAGTTGTAACTAACCGTTTAAATGTCAACAAAAACGTCCTGATTGCTTACAAAAAACACATTCTTTGCTGCTTCATATAAGGAAGCCTTGTTATGTCCTAACAAGATTTTCGATTAACGAAGTTGAATAAAATTATCTCCTCAAGAGGGGTATTGCATATTTGGAAGTGGTGGTGAAGACTCAGGGCCAGATTACACTTCACAGACGTAAATTGGATTTTCCCGTGATTTCTTTGTGAGGGTGGCTAATTTTTTTTCGAACAAACAAAGTTATTTTCTCTAAACTGCGTTATTAGAACTGTTGAAATAACATGATTGTCCTGAACGCAATTTAACCTGTTTTATTCTTCACCACCAGCAACGAATAAGTGGTTCGTGCATTCTACGTACTGATAAAACTATAAGTGAAGGCTGGATAAATTTTTATTCTCTTCCCCCCCCCCTTGAATTCAATAAGCTACAGTTCTCTTCAGTTTCTGGCAGCATGTGCTCTACTGCAACTAAAACTTGATTTATTAACCATGTGCGTGATAGTTAGTCTAAAGAAAGGAGAGACCTTGCGAGGAAATCGACCAGTTGTACTGTCCTCTGATCTGGCAACTGATCTCTAGGTAGAAGTGAGGTTCGGCTTTCGGAGAACTAGCTTAGTCTTTTTCGCATCGAAGGAGAAGGTGAATATTTGATTCCTTCAGGCGGGCTGGAAGAAAGTCACGTTCATACAGACACCCACTCAGTCACATGCATGCTGACATGCATCTTCGTCCGTATCCCAGACAAACCAGTCAGACTGCACCCTTTCTGATCGCGTGTCTTTGTTGCCAGCGTAGCTGAATAAATGTCCATACAAGCACATGCAGGCCGCCATACGTTCATACAACACCGTGTAATTTACTGTAACCAAAGATGATCAGCTCCACTTAACTTCAAGCAAAACCACTCTTCAAGAATCATCTCTGATCTGTTCATTGAGGCATGTTTTAATCGTTAATGTCTGCTAGAAGGGTCGTCCTCTCTCTTTGGAGGGAAAAGTATAAATCGTATATAGAAATACATTCATTTGCAAACAAATTTGGTTTTGATAAAAACATCATAAACGAGAGATTCAGCTGACTTACAGGAGAGTCTCCTGCAAAACCAAATTTCTTTGCAAATGAGTGTATTCCACTAGTTTCGTAAAATTTGGGTTCAAGAAGAACACAAAGTTGACGGAAACTCGGGAACTGCGCCTACCTGATGAGCCCCAAGAAGGGCGAAACCGGTCGTGGGCTGTCAAAGAATTTTCAGCAACCTTATGAGTAGTGTATTACGTCTATATAAATCGTATATTCCCCTGAGTGAGCATCTCAGCACCAAACGAACCGTCTCATCGGATGATATGGAAAAATGAAAACGGTGATCCCACAGTTTTTGGGTAAACTTATTAAATCGACTGCTCAAAACTCTTTTGGCGATTTTTCCTGCATGGAAGGCAATCTTGACTTTTAGCAGGGCTAGACAAATGCCTGCTGTTTTAAGAAATGAGATAATACTCCGCTCAGAATTTCCTATGTTCGAATACGTTCTGACCTGTTGTGCCCATCCATTATGTAAGGAAAGTTTAAGCAAATATTTTTATTGCGTTATTATTTTTTATTATTGTCAGTTCAGTTCAATGCCCCCATTGAGGTAAATCCGGTGAGGTTAGGTGAGTCCGTCAGGCATTTATATAGAAAAACAACATCACTTTGCAATTATGGCTAGTAAACACATATCCACTATTCCTGAAAGAATACAACCCGCTAGAATCACGTTGACGATACGAAATTAGGAACTCATCACTAGCTTCAGTAATAGGACAGAACAAAATGCTGGCAATATTTTGTTTTCGTACGTCATCCTCAATTTTTCCACCATCGATGAAGTGGCAGTTGGCGATAGTTTAGGGTGGAATAGCTATATGAACAAAATTAACAGACAACAGGCTCTTGTAAAAAAGCTATGGTATGTTTTTAAACAATGTCTGACCACATGTTTATCGTTTTCCCCAAGAAGAATGCTGTCTCTTTGTAAAAGTGGTAAACGTTGAGCAAATATTTTCCTAACATGTGCAACAGAGAGCACAATGAGCCGAATGATAGCTTGAACTGCCTGATCATTCAGAAATTACAATACAATTTACAATACCTCAGGTGTCTGGCAATTATATGACTAGTAGTATGAGCAGATTTGGCAGTTTTTAGTAGACGTTTGTTCTCATAAGTGAAGCCAGTTTATGCTGAAAAGTTCAGAAGCATTGTACAGCTGTTTCATTATTATTGGAAATCATGAGTTTTGTGCATCGCACCGATTAGAGCGAGCTCTTCCAAACTAGATGCTTGCGCGGTTTTCCAAACGGAACCCAAACAGAGTTTTGGTTGCAATACCCCCATATTAGTTTGGGGCTCTATGATAAATTACAGACAAATGACAATAGAGGCTACTGCTCGGAACGCTGCAATACGACACTTTGGAGGTCGGTCATTGCTTGGGTTCATCATATCACTAGTCCGTTGTGAGGTGTTAAATTGCACACTTGAATGTTGAATATAAATCAGTTTAACTTTTTCTTGTTAGTTGTTTCGGTTTGTTTTAGAAGAAACGGAGTCATCGATTCATCAGTCATTGTAAGAGACATTTCATTGAGTGGGTGTACACGTGATCAATCGAAATTATATTCATTGTTGACATACAGTTTTGAGTGACCGGTATATCGATCATTACCAAAAAAGAAGCTGAAAATATCGGTCTGAGTTTCTTCAGGCTTCCAAATATTCCTTATGTCCATTTCTCATCCTAAATCTACAGGCTGGGGAAGCTAATTATGTCATCAGGCCGGCTTTCGTGATTTAGGTCACATGTCACAGTAGACTTCATTGACCTCAAACTGCCGTTAGTGACGTGAGTCGGGCTCGCTAAATAAAAAAACAGGTGTATCTATGTGTCCCTTTACAAGATCGACCTTTTCGACATAGCTTGGGAATGCATGAAATTACAAGGTGTCGCAAACATTCATTGTTTACAGGTCAAATATTATTGTTCCACACTGCATTCCCGAGGGAGAGGAAAACTTAACAAAGATAGGTCGAATTCAAATTGCTACCGCTGAAGCAGATGACCGAAGTATTTCTTGTTCTTGAATTGTCCCGAACCCTGATTTGAGAAAGAATCTTGGAGGTGCCAGTCCAAATTCCATAGTTCCTGCGAAACTCATCAGAGACCCAACTGCAACTTCTGCATAACTTCGAGTGCGTGCCAACGAAAAAGAAACATAGAACGCCTACTATTTTGGAGGGTTGAAATCGGATTGCTGAAAACTCTTATGTACAGTCAAACTAAGTTTACGATAGTTGGGTCAACATTTGCTTCTGTGGAGCTTAACAAATTCAAAAAATATGTAAACGGCCTTTGGATGTATTTTTTTCTGTCTGCGCGCTCTGTAAACACTCGATGCAGACAAGGCCAGCCCACCATGATTTGATGTCCTTGTTGTGAGTGTTCATTACCGAACATCTGATAAGCAGCTTGATCCCGGAAAGGATGTAGCGCTAAGCTCGTTAGTTCACATCACGTGTTCTAATGTGAACTGGTACACCTGGTAACAGCTAAGCCATTTGACCCAAAAGGTTTGTGAAAAATTTATTCCAGTCTACGAGAATTGTGAAGGATATACAGCTAGTTCTTGGACCCGAGGATTATTTTGTAGAGATTAGGGGAAATTGATCTATGTGAATATAAACAGCCAGTAATCGGGGCCGCAGCGCCAACACAACTCAGGTCTAACCATTTGTAGACGACAAATGTGACAGATTGTCTTGGTTTGCACAATCAGTTACCAGCTGCCTGCTATCAGTGTTTAAGCCGCCCCGACTGGTTATTCTCCGACTTTTGTGATTAAGCGTCTGTGTATTAAGTTGGATTCTAATTTTTATTTGCTTCACTAGTTTTGACAAACAAGATATATCATCCCAGCGGAACAGTAACCGAGTCTGAGAAATTTACGTTCAAATCACTCTCGTTTGAAACGTCGTCCTCCTGTCCTGGTATAATCATTCTGGTGAGTCCACACCAAGGTGGGGGAGCACGGGACTCGAGTCTCGCTCTTATCAGAGCTCATCAGCAGTTCATATCTTTGGCCATAAAGGGGTTCGAATTCCGGGCATCTGACATGCGAGGCGAGCGTGTTACCACTATTTCACAAGTGCACGCTGGATTTATCTGGGTTGTCACTTCTGAACAGGCGAACGTATTAACTCTTGAGCGATGTGCTCGGTTTGCCCGACGGCTCGAACGACGACCCAGTAACTGTCCTGGTTGTGTCGATCGATTGGCCCGCCTTTCTGTACTTTCCAATGTGAACACGTTCGCCTGTTCAGAAGTGAAAATTCAGCCATATCCAAGGTGTGGCAGATGTCCGAATTTCAAACCCCGGCACGGTCAAGGATATGCACTGCTGATGAGCTCTTTTAACAGCTAAGCTCAAGCCCAGTGTTCACCCCGCCTTAGTATGGAAACACCAGAATTATGGCTCCAGGGCAGGAGGAAGACTCTTCAAACGAGAGTGATTTGAACATGAATTCTATCAATCCAGCAACCACCAACAGCTAATCAAAAAAAGTCTACAAAACTAGTTGTGAATTACAATGCTTTCTTCACTCACCAACATAAACGGAATTTGTTCAGCACCGGAAACAATGAATGTCCTCAAGTTTTGTGCTATATTCAGATGGATAACCTGTTTGTAGACATTACTTTGTTCATTTGATTCCAATGTGTCTGTCAACTCGGGCCGGATATTGACCCTGAGAACTATGGACCTACCGAGTTTCCGTCATTCTCTGGCCATGGCAGAGAGGAGAAGGAACATAGCATGTGGGGCACAACCTTGATACACACCATAACGGACCATCATGTGGGGTAGAGGCGGAAGCTGGCCTGGATTCGCAATGTGATCAGATCGGATTCAGTCCGGTTTCTGGACACATGTACCGCTCAAACACTTCAGCACAGAGGTTCGTTACATGTAGTCGGGTCAGCAGTTGCTGAAAACCTGAGAAACACTCCCTAGTTTCCTCGTCTTATTTGAAACGTGACCAGGACCTCCTGAATTCTCAGGAGAATCTAAACCACAGCCCTTCGCATGACGGGTGATCGATAGAAAACAAGTTAGGCTTTTTAATTCAGATTTCAGCCTCACACTACTTGGACACCGCAAATGTATTGTGAGGTGTCTTTGTATTATGCCTTAGTAATTGCCCTCATTGATGTTGAAATAATTTTAAAAAATGCTTTATGAAAATTCGACTCTAAACACTCAGGTTCTACACCTTAACGGAGTGCAAATTTGAAGCCTAACGCAACTGTTGCCACGCTGATTATTTGTATCACACGACTAGAATAGCTTTGGTGACCAGCATTTTAACCATACAGCCCACGCTATCAAAGAACAGACCTCACTGAGCGTTAGACTGGTACTTCTTGTTCTCTTTAGTTCATATCCACACTTCGCCGTTCATAAGCACCAAATTTATTCCAATTTGATGGTGAAAAAAATCAGTTTTCTGCGTCTGACCTGACACACGGGGATAATGAGCTGAAATTGGTGGACTTGCCCAAATCCATTTCTTATCAGAATATCGTCAAGAAGCTAACCAGTCGAAGACAACCACGGAAACAGATGTCATTGCCTCTTCCCTTAGCAGAGGAATCACTGATACTATGGACTGAAGCAAAGCATTCTGCCACACCAGGGCATGTCCGTTATACCAGACAGCGTTACGGAGTGTAGTGATCAACGCCTTGTTGTAAACCTTGAGATTTCTCTTTCACAGTCCTCTCCGCGGACAGAAACTTTCCAAATTGTCATTGCAGCAAGCACGCTGTTACCACTCCTCTGCGGAGGTGCCAGAACTAACCGAGTACGACAAACGGATTCATAAGGCACGTACTGTTAAAGGCAGATGGTTATCCTTTCCCCAAAGAATAGTCTATCCCTTGTTCTGAACAAAGCTGTTTCAACTAATCTAGCAGGATCAAACATTGTGACTGTGACAGTAACTGTTTCGGAATAGAAGCTCAGCTTCTAACTTGACTGGTGCTTTACTTCCGTTATTCTCTATCATTATTCGTGGTAAAAACCTTGATGGAGAGTGACTCAGTTTAAGGTGAAGAGCAGTGCAAGCATAGGACAAAAATTCGAATCGCCTAAACCGAGGCTTGATTGATGAATGTGTGCCTAGTGATGTTTCAGTACTGGCGGGCCATACCCGACACCGCAACCTGGCTTCGTGTGGTCAACTTGAAAATTTGTAGGAATTTACTTCACTGGTAGAGGATAACTGCCCATCTCAAGGACACATTAATTAGTAAGTTATTGCCTTTGCCAAACCATCTTGCCAAAAGTACTCAAGCTTGTTCAGCTACCATTCCGTTGGTTATCTAACTGGGAAATCAGTACGACCCGAAATTTTGAGACCATTTAGCTCGATTTTAAGCAAATAGACCCACATTTATGCCAAACATCATATCTTTTGCATATTGTGAACAAAAAACCGTCAGGTGGGCAAACGGAGGTGGTTTGGTGCAGGAAAATCGGCCTCTCCAAAAGGAAATGACATAGTCGAAAGCGTAAAGATACTAGGATCGACAACTAAAACTGATCCAGCAGTTTGCTGTCGGCATGCATCGCGACGCGGTCCCGTACTACAGTTCGAAGGATAGGAAACGTCAACGCACGTTGGATCAATACACGTACGTCAAAATTCAATGTTTCGATGAGTAGCAGCAACCACAGATATACAGCACACATATAAGGAATACAATACCCAACGAGCGGAAATGGCACACACAAAAACTGGTCGATATTTATTGCCGTGTGAGTGGGAATTTCGCCTCAGTCTGAATAGTCTTCTCGCTCCCCTGTTTGACTAGTAGCAACGAACGGCCGACCATGCAGTGAGTCTTCTCACCACAACATGTTGCAGCTCTGAGTAAGCCGACGGCCCCGAAATCCAGTTCATGCTGTCCCGGTCACGAGTATCCATCGGTCTTCGTACGATTCGCATCAAACTAATAACGAATTCGGCAGGCAGAAAGTTTAGCTCAGAAGGTGTATGCTTGATGACCTCGACCTTTTCTATGTCGCGCAATCTCAATTACCAGCCCATGCTAAAAATGCGGCCCCAGTAAGATAAATTGATGAGACAGTACCTCTAACTGGGCAATGGGGCCTTTCGCTGGTGTTTACGCCCATTCGACGGGGCGACGACCAATGCATAAACAAAGTACTGCTGACGAACGGTTTTAAAGCAATGACCAATCGCGAGGAAAGTGAAGAATAGTGAACGTCAATCGCCCATGGTTACTGCTTGGTGTCAGTTTTTTTCGATTCAGGTTGGTCTGTGGTCATGCTATTATCGTGATCATTAGTTCACTTTACTGGAAGCATTGGGTGAAACAAACAAGGAAGCGACAGTCAAAATGTGATACTATTTAGAAAACTATTTTCAAGGGCACTCAGGCTATTCCTAGATGACTATGCATTGGAGGAGATGGCTGATATAACTGAAGCGTAAACACAGTGTTATCAGTGGACTTTTCATCGGGGAGATCGAAAGTAGGAGCTGTGCATTGAGGGCAACAGCTTAGATGCATGAGCGCCACTGCGGACGCAACTGGCTCATGTCTGACGATGTCTCTAACCGCTAGTGTTCCGTCTCGAGGTCCCCATTCAGGGAGATGGCAATGACCAGCGAAGCTGAGTTTGCTTATAATGGCTTTCATGCTCCGCTGCTAAGTCATTATTTAACCTACCCTTGCTCGTTTCCACCGTTGGTCTGGTTTTGCGAAAAAGGCCGTTAGAGGGATTCGCGTGTTTACGCCTCCAATCTTGTCCGGGGGAGGAGGATCTGTGACCATAAAGGTTTTTTGAATAGTTAAGGAAGATGAAAAGATCAACCTCTCTGGAGTGGCCAGTATTTGCCTTTGGCCAACAATGGAAGGTGGTCGTCACTCATGGTGCGGTCCTCGATCTTTTATATTCACTTCAGATGTATGCCTAGCATCCAGAATCTTTCTCAAGAAAGGTTTATAACACGAACTGGCTACAACATCAACAGACACGTCCAAAGTCTTGCACTTGGCTAGCAAGCATGGAATCCTTCCAGTGGCTTCCTGTGATAAATCGCATGCTTTATCAAGAAACCAAAACCTACTAAGGCAAAAAATAAATCATTACTGGAACGATCTTCTGTAAACCATGTCACTCTTTCCAACCTAAAATCCACCCCAGACGAAGTTGTGGGGAATGTTTGACGAAGGCTTTCAGCGAACCCTAATTCTTTTGGGCAGACTAACGTTTCCGAAGACAGCATCCCATCACGACACCCACGCAGCTTTCTGCCTAGTTCTGGTCAGTGTAGAGATGCCACTTATTCTGGTCTAATTTTCTCTGAAAGAAAGTCGTCGCTCGTTGGTTTTCAGTAATTCTACTCCCAATATTTCTACATGAAGTATTAATCTGCCTTGTAACTGGCTTGTTCAAGATCTCCATTTCAGCCAACCCAGTCGGAGCTCCCTTTTGTGTTATAGACAGGCGGCTGTCCAGCCCGGCCACGGAATTATTGAAAAGCCAATGAGGACACCATATTCGTTAAACACGTGACAGCCTTTAATAAGCTCTGAATTTCGAATCACAGTCCCAAGTCTCCCAAATTGATTGATCTTCAGTTTTCGCTGGTCTAGGATCAAGAGATGCTTATCATCTGGATCTTGCTTGCCTCGGTACGTTGAAGTTACGTTGCACTGAATTGACCATTGATTTGAGTTCGGTGTTAGCTAGCGTCCTGACGGTTTCTTTTAAATCCCAGTGCTGACCCCATAACTGACAGATGTTCTCCGTTATTAGGGTCGGTAAGCGACGGCTTGAGCTCTGGCCGTGAAGACACACCAGCCAATCGTTTCGCAGTACAAAGGATGAATAGACCAAATTGCTGCAAATGCCGTGTTTTTCCGTCCCTGAAATTCGCTTCTGAATAAGGATGGCAGTCAAGTAAAGCTGTATGCAAAATTTTCTGGAAACAAATTTGCAACGATATCACGTGTTACTGATGAATCACTTCAAACCACATTTAAAAATTTGCCTCAAATACCAATGGACGGATGTTTAACTTAAGTAGGCGAGAAGCCCCGTTATCATACGGGGCAGTGGGATTAATTTGATAACCAGCATTGTGTGGGATCACCGAATTACCGTAAGCGGACGCTCCAGTGGGCAAAATCTTGTGCTTGGTGCAGATGGATAAGATGGACTTGGATTTATACACTCATCTGCATACCAATTTGGTTTTCATGAGATATTCACCTGAAATTCAACGAATCTCTCGTTTGTGATGTTCTCAATCAGCAGAATGTGCTGCGCCGGGCCACCTTATGTTTCACGTTGTACGATATTCGAGAAATCGCAATACATTGTATATATTGTATATTGTATATATATATATATATATTGTATATTGTATAGACGTAGTACACTGCTTCGACAGCCTGCAACCGTTTTTGTCCTTCTTGGAGTCGGTAAGATAGATGCAGTCCCCGAGTTTTCGCCAAACATTCCGCTTGAATTCAAATTGCACGGATTTCGATTTATAGACTCATCTGCAAGCCAAGTTTGTTTTGATGGCAGACTCACCTGGAACCCAGCTGAATCGCTCGTTTATGATGAACTTGTCTTTAGTGAATAACACGGGAAAGCTGAGGTAGAATTTGTTTGATGGGGTTGAAAAAAGCACCAAATTGTTTGCATACTGTGACGTCAGCAGTGTTTTTTGGGATTCCAGTTCACCTATAAAAGTGTTTTAAAGATCTGAGAGCAGAGCGGAAATCTTCGGCAAGCTGTCACGGAAAAAGGACAAGAGGTCATTTGGAGAACCCACAAAACGACAAAAACATAAACAAGTTTGAGGAAAAAGGAAGTGTCCTAGATATTGAGTGACAACGTAAGTTACATGGTAGGTTGTAGTGTCAAGATAAATAATTTGTCCCTGGCGCGCAAGCCACACAGTGGTTGGTTCGAATTGCTCCGACTGGTGCACAAGACCCGACTAAACAGGACGACCGATCACAGTTTTCACTAGAATTATTAGTAAAATCACCAGTGCCATGTGTGGCTTCTAGTGACGCGACAAGGGCGAAGGACTATCTGCACGTTATCAAGTTGGAAAGAATCGACTGTGTGCTTCGATCAGCCGGCAATCGCCAAAAGCCATCGTTTCAAAACTGTTTGAAATAGCCGAGGCAACCATCTCAACTCACTCTGGATTTTCGTCTTCTGTCCGGCAAATCACATTTGATGCGCCTAACCTCTGACTATCATATTTGTTATGCACCTCTGACTTGAAGATCTTCAGTTCGAGTGCAATTTTCCCCGGGGCTGCTCCAGAGGACCCAATTATTTCGGCAATTGAAGGATGTTTCAAGGTGCAATGGAATACCAGCGTATCCACAGATACAGAGTAACCTTTGGTCTAATCTCTACCTAGTATCCTGTTGGACGCGAAATATATTCAACAGCTAGCGCTCGGTTGAAATTCAAACTCATGTCCAATGCCTTGCTTACCAATATAGTGCGATGCCTCGATAGTAATACATTCTTTGTAGGCTTATGCTTCCTAGCTAGATAAAATGTTGTATGCTCTATTGCATTTCTGCAAGCTCTGTTCCTATTTTTAGGTTTCCAAGTACGTCAAACTCAAACTCCTCCACAATCTATAATTTTCCTGCCGGAAGTCACTGTCCATATCAAAAGATTTTTCGTTTTTCGACTTACACTTTTACTTGTGACGGGTTTATTAATTTTAATACGCCCGAAACAACCGTAGACACGTAAATTGCAATAATCCTGTGCACATATATATATAATCAAATGAATCTGAAAATTTGGCACAACATACCACTTAGCAGCCCACAGCCTGGCCACTTCAAAAGTATCATATCCTTCAAAGTATTACTTTTACCATCACCCGAGCAATGGTAGTTTACACAGGTTTCAGTGGATACATGTGCATACGGATTTCTTCTCCTTCATATCAAAGGTGGATCATGAAGACGATCAAACTGTCAAAAAATCACACATCTTGCTTTCATGAACATTTCATCCATGTCAGTTGCATAATCCATTTTGATGGGCTTTCAAACTGGCTAGCGTGTTTTCGTATTGGTCGTAGATAACAGTAGTTAGTTTTTATCAGGAATACATATGTATTTTTCGGTGTAACACTCGCTGAAGGCAAACCGTTGCATGGCTTTTATACGGCGTGTTTCGTTCATCATGCGAGCATTCTATTGATGCAACAGGGTGTGCCTGTCTCCCTCAAAACTACATTAGGATAGGTACTGGTTTCGAGTGATTTTCAGTGACACTCAGCAAGGCGGTTGCATACAAACTGCAGACTAACAAAAAGTATTTGAATGGCTACCCTGACCAGTTGACTGAAACTTGGAGCTCACCACACCCTGGCGCTCTGTAACTTAGAATCATTCTGTTACCAGCCAGACTTAATGATATTCCAAATGAGATGCCTCTAGAAAACGACCACTTCCTTGGAAAGTCCGTTGGACATGACCTTTTCCCGTGTGACACCAAATGTCTCTTCATTCCATGATAATGCCTTTTAGGTGAACTGCTTAGTTCGGTGGTGGTAGTAACGGATGATCTAACGCAACCGATGAAACTAGAGGTGGCGCACCTTTTCCGAAAAGTTTCTCTCATTTTTGTATTTTGCTGTGCATTTTTTTCAAAACGGTCTCTTATGTATTTATGTTTGAGATCATGTTGCAAAAGATAAACCATTCCACTAGTAACAGCACTATTGATCGAGCTTAGTCACACAGAAAAATGAAATTGTGCAGATGAAACATAAAAAACATTAAGCCCCATCGTCTATCAACACAATTTCAAGGCACAATTTGCTACTGACAGTGTGTAGATCAGCCCATCAACGAACGCACTGAAACTGACCTGAAACCTCAACCTCTGAGGATAAACGAACTTTGGAACCAGCAAACTATGAACCGCACAAGAATCCGGAGAGCGAACCAATAAAGTACTCAGAGAACACAAAACTGGACGAATAAAATCAGGTCATAGGCGAGAAGCATATCAACAAGGCAAAAAGGCAAACAGCTCAAACGAATAAAAAAGCTTAAGCAGGAGACAAGATCCGACCAGGTGGGCTGGTTAGAACTTGAGGATAGGACAGGTACCGGTAGAAAACTGCTATAACTGGAAGACGTTAAATTGACCAAACAGATGGCGTGAGGGCGGATCGAATTGCATGATACAATAAAAGCAAACGGAGAACATCAAAAAGGAGGATCGGAACTACCGGAATGAAGCCATTCAATGGACAATTCAAATGAGGTAAGTCGGACCGGATTCTAAGCGGACCAATCTAGTCGCATGCAGGCAAAAATTCTAATAACCGATCAGGTTAGAAATACCGAAAACCAACTAAAAGCAATGTACCCAAACGCACAGTGACGACATATCATCATATGGCGACGAAATGTTTGCAACCTAATTGCTAACCTCGGCAAAATTATCATCTGCCTTCTGATTAACATCCCGAATCCGTTACTCAGAAGGAGATAAAAGAGACCAAAGCACGGCGTCATTTAATCTCTGCGCTACTTAGGAAGGTTGCTAAATTTAAGCGAGATTTACCAGCGTCCTCAATTCTCATGTCTTATGATGGTTATATGAATAATAGTAATTCTCAGTGGAATAGACACGATGATTTAACTGACCTCTAATAGTACTTAAACGCCTGAAATGTGAATGGAATAATTAGCTTTCCTTTACAACGGCCTTCCTTCCTACGGCGGCTGTTTTACGTTGTTCGCGGAATGCTCAGGAAATCACTGTGACATGTGTATAATCTTGTGGTTTTCTTATTGTGGCAGAAACGGTTGGTTTATCACGCGAGATTCAAAAACTGGGTGTAGATTTTAATGGCCATTCAAAACCAGTGAGTTCTGCTCACACTAGAATCAGTTCCTTTTTAGAAGCACCAAGCAGTATAGTCAAACGCATCGTTAACACAGCAGACGTAGCCATCAGAGCGCTACTTACTGATATCTGGGAATTGTGAACAAGAATTCACAAAGGACTGGAAGGACATAAAAGGCTATACTGGAGAAGAATGTCACAAACTTCTTGGTAATTTGGAAGATTCTGTCTGGTTGGGATTAAAGAAGCACATATGTTGAATGCCATTAGACCAGCATGGAACCCTCTCATGATCTCAAGTCTGGTTATCGAAATAGAACGCTCACAAAAATTAGTTAACTTCTCAAGGAACACTGATTTATTCCGAAGAGCTGCGCCGGACGAAGAAAATTCATCCAAATCAGACGGATCAGCTAATCCGAATTTTCCGAAAACCACCTGAGTGTAAATTCAAAACAAACGATATATCCATAAAACACAGATATCGTGTACTGAGATCTCCGAGTTGCGTTTTATTTAACAGGATTAGTCAAAATCTGTGTGATCAAGTAGATCAAACGTTAGAAGAACTTCAAATGCGTCTTAAACCCTTGAACCTAGCAGACTAGAGACAGATTACACCCTATGGATATATACTCATTCATGAGTGAACACAGTGGTTTTGTGTGTTATCGAATTGGTGTTTAGCTTTAGAAGAATTGTCTGTAACTTTGTACAGCCCATCCAAAGTTGTCTGATCTTATCCGCAAATAAACATTGGTAAAACTTTCCCCTCAACTGTTGGTAACATGTCCCCTGACATTTGCTTTGCAAATGTTTCATCACCATACGAGGAGGAACCGCCAGTTTGTGCACTGACAGCTTCTTTTTCATATAGTGGCGAAACGTTCTCAAACAAATTGTCAAGGTCGGTGAACAGCTCAGTTGCCATGTGATCAACCGTCAGAATTTTCCCCCTGCTGACAAACAAATTTTGAAATATGAACCATGAAACTAATACTGTCTTACTGAGCACTGCAATCTTGCTGTCATTCTGAGGATGAAGATAAATCAACTGATGGACGGAACGTAAGTGGTAAATAGCCAAGAGTGCTATTCTAACAACTTGTGAGCAAATTTCATCTTGGTATTTACAATTTGGTACACAGTCTGTGTGGAATGGCATTGTGCAATAAGTGAGTAAACGGTCAGGTTACACTCACACTATAGTTACACCAATCAGAACGTACTATCCAAAGTTTTTGTGAAACAATGTTAACCCACTGCCACACCAGCGGAATAATACGTCATTATCGTCATCATCTCGAAACAAAGCTGCCAGCTTGACGTTGTAGGCGGGCTTGAGTAATGCAATGAACCCATAGGCTATGCTGAAACTTTGTTCCATAAGGTACAACCATGCAAGGAAGGCCAAAGGGTGAAATCAGATGAAGAACAGCGAGAACACGTGCTATGAAAAATCCCACTGTGAAATGATCTTGAGTTAAAGTCGTATTTCCATCTGCCATATGAGTGTAAAAATAGTAAGGCGTTTCTTTGGGCAACCAGTATCCTCATATTTAAGGAAGTATCAATGCTGCCTTCCCCCGAGGAAGGACGGGTTAGCAAAGGTCGGCCCTGAAAACCGCAAATTCCGATCGCCCAACGGTGGACCGCGACCGCTGCCCATTAGTAACTATGGGCGAAATACTTCCAAAACCAGAGTCTGGTACTGCTCAGAAGGCACACGCTGTGTGCAGCCAGATTAGGAGTCAAAGAGTTATGTCTTACTCCATGCGCCCTCCGGTTAGGCCAGGCCCCGGTGGCCGAGCTGGTCAGACTATTGAGTCATTGGCTTCAGGCAGGATCCCAAATGAAAACTCGACTGCCTGCTGCACCGCAGGTGAGACTTTTGAGCCAGAAGCTAGGGGAAGGGTCTCCGAGCAAAACTCTACTCTCTCACACCTCCCTGTAGGTAGTAATGCTGAGTCAAAAGCTCAAGGTGGGGTATCTCAATTAACCCCTTTCCTCCGCCTGGGCAACCGTGATGTATCATTTGCCCGCAAAGCTCTTTGTCCACCGATGTTCCTTCTTCCCACTATTCAACCAAACGCTGCCGAGTCAGTTGATTGTCCGTTTTGCTGCAGATATGCCTTATCCAACCTGCTACCCAGTAACAATATAGACAAAATGACACGTTTAATCCATGCGATTCCTTCCATTTAGGAGCTTTTAACGTCCATACCCTACGTCACGCAGGCAGTACTTACTCAGACCTGTAAAATTGATGTATGTTGTGACTCTGAAACAAGCATACAATACCCAAGCATGATTATGCACCTCAAAACATCAAAGACGAACCCAGTTCGTTCACATTTCACTATCCGTATGTCCAATGATCCCAAAGCGATAGTTCGTCGAACATATGGTGTGGGATTTGTACTGAGCCCCAGAACTGAAAGCGCTTTGATGGATTTGACTCCAGTGAACAGTCGCCTATATGCCTTTCGGTTATCCAGCTCAATCAAGATCAGTCTCTCTCGACATAAAAATCGGTGCCTGTTTGTAGTGTCAGCGTATGCCCCAAACGGACTTCAGTTCTGACGCTGAGAAGGATACTTTCTATCGAGAGTTATCTGGGCTCATTCGTCAAGCAAGAAGCACTGACGTGATCCTTGCAAGCGATATGAATGAACAAGTCGGTCGTCTTAGCTCGTTGGAATCACACCTGGGTGTTCAAATCGGAGTCAATCCTTGTCGTACAGACAATGGAGAGCAACTCATCCGGTTGTGTGCCCATTACCAGCTGTTTCTGGCCAGTAGGAACTTTCAGCATAAACGTTCCCACTGAGTAACCTAGCGGCAACCAAATGCAAATCAAACGTGGACCCATTTGGATCACGTGGCCACCAGCCACTGGTGCAAGGCTGAAATTCAAGAGTGACATTCCTTCCGGGGCACATAACTTGATTCTGATCGCGCCATGGTGCGTGCCCCCTGACAGATTGTTTCCCCCCAGGCCGTAGCAAGTCAGACAGAAGCATTCCAATCCACCATCATCGGGAATCCATCACATCTCAGCAGCATCGACCTTAGTTAGCTCAACTTTTCTCTACAGTAAACCAACACTGTACTGATAGCGAGCACGTGGTGGAAACATGGCAAAATGTGAAAAAACTATGCTAGCGGCGTTCAATACTACCTGCCTGACTTCTCCGATACGATCAAACAACCACTGAATATTGAGATCGTTAGCCCTGATTGACGCCAGGGGAACTGTATCACCAGGCAACGAGTAGGATGGCGCACGCAATGCCCTCAAACTCCAACTAGTGAAAAGCCTAAGAAAAGACTGGAAAACTTTGGGGGACATCGAAACCTCGGGAGACGGAGAATGTTTTTGCTGCCGAAGGCAGCCGTGCGCTATGCCAGCTGATACTACCAACTGATCCTAGGAAAAGAACGGTTAGTGAAACGATAGGTGGGGAAAAAATGGTTCATTAATTCACTCACAAAAACGCCGACTCGAAAATAGGCCGAACACTTCGAAGGACAGTTTAGCTGGCCTCCTGCAATATAGCCTCTGGGGATACTGCACAAAAGCGAATGGAATGTAAACCTTAATCATCCATAATAAGAGAAATAAAATACGAAATATCTCTAGTAAAATAGAAGGCACCATGACCAGACAGATTTCATCCACTGTTTAGCCGCGACTGGCTGATCAACAGTGCGATTAGCTCCCAGATTGACAAAAAATAGCACCACGCATCCGTCAATTACGGAAGCCATATCACGTGGTCCCATAATGTCATTGTGTGAAAACCAATGTGGCATCAGCCTGGAAGCTGTGACATCGAACAGAAACTCTGGTCTTATCATTCGGTGGTTGACTGAACGGAGCTAGAGGCAGATGCTTGAAAACCAAGCTGGGTTCCGTCCTGCAAGAGTATGCATTGTGTAAGTTTCGTCTTCGTGGACTGCGCCTGAAAGTTCCAAGTCTTTAGATTTGATTTTAATCACTGAAGAAGAAGCATCTCAAAGATGGGAATAGTCTCAGTGCTTTGGAGATGCTTTTCTGAAAAGTATTGCATTTTGACAGTCGTTTGTCTAATTTCCTTGGCCCAGCTGAATCTACTCCGAAAAGAAAAAGGAAATAAACATGAGATTGCTTGGGCCAGGCAATATGAAGTGTTCGTGGACGCTTGAAAAATTCATCTTTCAATCTTCAAATCGACACTCTAGCGGTTACTACTAACCGGTTTGTCTGGTCACAAAGTCCCAGGCTAACCCCGTTTGCACTCAACGACGTCGCGAAATAATTTACGACCACCTTAAGAGATATCAGTAATCCAGTGATCCTAAAAGCTATTCAAAGCTTGTCCGCATTGAAACCCAGACACTCCTGAACGTCCTTATCTATTGAAAGAGGTCAATTTCAAAGACACCTGATACTAGACTGCGTCCTCCACACCAAAGAAAAGTCATCCATAGGTTGCCCTTACAGGTTCGCCGAAAACCACGATAGACTACAACCAGCCGCTACCCAAATGACTTCACTTCTGACAGAGAATGAACGAGCAAATGAAGTATCGCAACGGTTTGTTTCAAAACAAAGGTTGTTTGCACATTGTTCATTAAAGTTTATTTTCTGGATGTTCTGAAGGAAGACAACTGGTTTTTTGTGCGAGTCTTCGAGGTCTTCTCAGTCCGGACAAAACGTTTCTCTACATGAAATGTCAGAGACCTATATCGTACTGGCATAAATTCGTCAGGATTCCTGTTCGATTGTTTAACTGATAGAAGTTTTACCAGTGTTGGTGTTACTTCCATAATCATTTAAATAACCCGAAAATATATCTATTCCAGCCTGCAGGTGTTTGAACTGCTTCAGTCAGACACATAGACACCATTGTGCAAACCTACAGAAAGAGATGGTGGTAAACACTCAGATGAAAATTAGGTTGGTGTTGTCAGAACGATCAAATGAAATTTAGCTGAAACACTAGTATACAACACTATCTTTAAGTCTGGTGAAGACTCTGGAAATGGGCTTACCCGATGAGTCACAGCAAACACGGAACCAGTAGCAGGATATCAAGAGTTTTCAACCAAATTATGGGCAGTGTCACATAAGAGATATCTTGAATATCCTCCCAGGTGGCCTTCGAGCTGCTAAGGAATGTTGTGGAGGTACAATTAAGACTAATTAATCTGGTTCTGCCGTTTTCGAAAACCTAGAGGGCTGAGACGACCTGACAGCCCCAAAGAAAAGCAAGAACGCTATTGAACTCTCATTATGCTCGTGAGTAGTATAATGCGAGAAGGAATTCAAAACGATTCTCCGAGAACTAATTCAGATAGCCATGGTGCTCTCTAGGCAATTATTTTCGAAACAAAACTGCCTTAATTTTTCATAGCTTTAATGCTTCTGGCCTCACGCTGGCTAGCGTTTTAATTAAATTCAAAAACTTTTATTAAAAACACCAGACACAACAACAGGTATTCGCACGGACCTAGGAAATTAGGGAAAGTTTTTTGCGTTCACATGCATAGAGTCTGCTAATGACAGGCTTTTAAATGCCGAACGAATATCACACTGCTATCAGATAATAACGTGGCGTATAGACGTAGCACACTGCCCATAAGGTTGCTGAAAACAGTTCGACAGCCCAAAACTGGTTTCACCATTCCTGGAGCTCAACAGGTAGGTGCAGTCTTCAAGTTTCCGTCAACTTCATGTTCTACTTGAACCTAAATCGCATGAAGTTTGACAAACGAACTCAATTGCTTACCAATTTAGTCTTTATGGGAGAATCATCTGAAGAAAGACATCATAGATGAGAGACTCAGTTGAGTTCCAGGTGATTCTTCCGTGGAGACCAAACTGGTATGCAAATGAGTATAGTTCTAGGATTTCGTGGAATTATGGCCCTGGAAGAACATAAGGTTTAAGGACATTAACGGCGACGCCTGCTTGATAACCCGCAAGAAGAGCAAAACCTGTTGTGGGCTGTTGAAGCCTTCTTAGCAACTTTGTGCGTATTGTACTATCTCTATACAGCTTACTGCGATATCTCATATGTTATACTAACTGAAACATGAAGCGGCCTGGTGCAGCACCTTCATTTGGGGAAAAATATCACCACCCTCATCAGCTGGACTTCGGTAGGTCTCTGTGAGAACCAAATTGGTATGCAAACGAGTGCATTGGTCAATTAATGTAGTATGGTTTCCTTAAAGCAACAAAAAAACAAATTGCTCTTTTCTCCAGTGTTCCAAAAACACTGAGGTTTGCTTCAAAATCTAGGATGATGAATTTGGGTATTGGTTTGACAAACACTCGATTGTTCTTACGTCTGAAATTTAATTTTTGATTACTAGTAACAGTTGGGATCAACAGGTAAACATGACTGTTACCCTCAGACCAATTATGTCATTGTAAAAGTCATTTAATCATAACAATACGAGAAAAGAGAAAGAATTTTTAGGCACTTTTTGAACGCAGTCGTTGACTGTGACTAACAACAACCCAAGCGATCATCTATTTTAAGTTTGCCGTTCAGTGGGCTGTGTCTGAGACGTTTAAACAAAGGGGCAGCTCGCATAACCGCAACTGGATTATCAATCCTCCGGGTTTGTTTTGACGATCAGCGCTAGGTGTGATAAACTGCCTGATGAACTGGTCGTAACCTTTACACACTCACCTCGAAGCACAGGCTTCTTTGCTTTTTGGAAATGCTTTGTTGTTAAGACTTTTCGTCGTTCTAAGGGAAACTGCAATCTAAACTCGCCAAATACATGAGGATAGAAGTTTCCCAGAAAGCGAACACAAAAATATGCATAAGTTTTTGCGTAGCATCCATGCGGTGGCATTAAATCGAAACAGCTCCTGTTTATGCGAGCCTATGGAATCGATAGGAGGGCCGACCAGTACAAGTAGCAGTGCACTCGACGCAAGCACGAAAAAATTCTTCGGAACTGTCACGTCGTACCAACAAAACTCATTAAAAATGACCAAAAATGTGGTGGATTGCGTTTCCAAAACCGTCAACGTGCAGCCATCATAACTATGATGTCCAAACATGAATACTTCAGTCATGGGAGGCAGCTCTTCGTAACTGATCTATATCACTGTTCCAAGGTGTGTAAGTACTTCGGGTTATAAGCTACTGCTCTATGGTATCTAGACTACCGTTACATTTCTTTGAATCCCTGAAAAACGAAGAGGAAGTGATTCGTTACAGTTTTGGTTGCATTTTTTGTTCTTTAGCTATACTTCCATCTGCAATGAGTTCTCTATCCGAGCGGATGATTAAATTTAACGCGAATATTTTGACTGGCGGTTAGTTCTAACTTACCGGTCAGTCCCAAAGTCACGTGCATTCTATGAGCAATGCTAATATGGTCCAAGTGAATCAACTTTAGCATCTAACTAGCAGATATTCACTAACTACGATAACAGGATTTTTGCCACCCTTTACAGCTTTTAATGAACTGTTTCTTTGGAAAGGCTTTGAGCTGCTTCCGTTCGTTTGGCCCTCGTTTGTTATAACACCACCTTAGCCCTTTTTCGTTTTGGTATTCCCCGAAGCTGTATGCTTCTGTTGCGCCTGTATCAATGCTGTTCATTCTGGTGTCAGCCATTCCAGTTCCTCTAGTTATATGACTAACCGGTGTAACAGTTCAGCCGGTTCTGAGTTTTGCTTTAGACGGATCTGAAAATGTAGTGACTGAAGAAGAGATCATGAACAATGTTTCTGTCATCAGGACGTATCTATAACACTCTAATTTAACGGTCACTTTAGTACTCTTTATAGACCATCAGTTGGTTAAACACATGTTCCAAGTACGAAGCTGAGTCTACATTCTTTTACCGGCCCCACGGAACGTGAAAAAATAGCAGGAACAACATCGGTTAGAAGATGGACTAGAAAATCTTCCTTATGCAGTTGAATGGAGTTAGTGATGATTTCAAGATAAGCATCATCTAATGGTATCTGCGGCATCACGGCACCACGGTGCCATAAAATTGGCACGCACGTTGATCTCAGTTCATCTCCACTGCCAAACACCATGACCTTGTCGCTGACCAGCTCATCTTGCTGACATTCAGTATGGTTATACTGAGCTTAGTTATAATTTGTTCACGCTCTTCCAAACTATCTCTTGGCGGAACATTTCCAATGACAATTTAGTTGGCCGTCTGCGTTTATGGCCAATCTGACTGCCCACATCAGGCCTTGGTCTGTCAGATTGGATCCCAGTCACTTTGAGAAGTGATGATAAGCAATTCCGCCCTGAAGCGCCACAAGTCAGCTAGGCCAGATAAGCTATCAGCAGCATTACTCAGATGACAGCTAATCACCGTACATCCATGGTTATTTGGATTTGTCTGGAAACAAGAGCTGGGTTCGGAGAAATGGAATCAGTCGGGTATCGCATCTTAATTCAAAATGGTACCCGAAGCTTCTGTTCCGACCACAACACGACCAGTGACTCCACTAGTAATGCGACTTCTAGCTGCAGCTCGTGAGGTGCGACTATGGGATTCTGACCAAATGGAGTCCACATTACTTCAAATGCTTGAGCGGCCTCACACAAAGCACCGACTAACAACCACTTTTCCCTTGACTTCAAAATGGCTTGTGGCTTTCCAGATTAAATAACCCTTCTGCTTATATTCAAATAAAGATTATCAACTGATTTTCTAAAAATATAAATCGCGTCCTTTCTTCACTACTTATGATAGTCTACGCGCTTACTTAGAATCGCGCAAAATTCTTTCCAAAACTAGAATAGTTCACCAGGGGCTGTTCCGTGTCTCCATTTTTTTTCAGTGGACTGCAGACTAAATGGAACAAAAAGCTAGGAATCGAAATACTCTCTAAAAGAAGGTCCACTCGACTTCATCTATAAAAGCAACAATGTTTTGTTTTTCGAAGTTATACAAAGCAGAATGTCAAATTCGGTATTGCGCGTGTTTCGATAAATGTTTTGAACCTCAAAGTGCTTCAGCAATGTCCGTTTCTTTGTGACCCTTTGAAAAGTTAGAGTGAAGAGCTCGAGAGTTTTCATTAACTTAAGTGGTCTGCAGCTTCATGTGCCTTAACTGTAGTGTGAGAAAAGGAATCGTTGTGCTTTTTATCAGAGAGCAATCAGCGTTTTGCAAAATGCGTCATTTATGGTGTTGAATTTGTATCTCTCTGAAGCAAAAAGACCATGTGTAAGGGGTAACCGTAGGCGCATTCTTACTTTACGATTTTAAAGTTTGCGCTCCAGTCTGAGGGCTTACAAGGCCTCCAGGCATGTGACCACCAGTGACATTGTGGAATGGAAGGGTGTCCATTTGTGTACCGGATAACCGAGCCAAATCAGTAAAGCAGATAATAAGACGTTTCAGACCTAGGTGGGCAGAACACGTACGAAGCATATCCAACTGGCGTCTGTCAAAGGAAGCACTATTCTCCATCCCAAAAACTTTTCGGCGAAAAGCTCGTCGGGAATACAGGTCATGACACAGCAAGCATGGCTCCTGTCAAAATGGGTAATTTCGTATCTCCTTGTCTCTCTGGCTCAGGTCCAAGCGATTCACACTCCGCGTATTTGACTGGAAGATCGAAATGAAGCGGCTCGTAACCCAACGAGCTGCTGTCGAGCGTGCTGTCACTTCCTAGCCCAGTGCCTTGCCATTCTGTGCCTGGGTTTCCGTTGTGGGAGGCCTTCAAACAACAATGGGTCAATCTCGCTGGTGACATCATTCTTCGTCATGATGCTCTGCTATACGTAGTTCACTCCTGTCTCCGCTAAAGAAGTCTTCGAAATTATAACCTACGTTTCTGTACCCTTGGTGACATTTTAGCAAGTTGTTTCTACCTCATAACGACAGGGCGTTTGAGCATCACTGTCACTGAAGGCAAGGATTTGTCGCAGAACATCTACTGCAAAAGCCTCAATGCAAGATCTTTGGGGAAGGCGGTTACCCCCAATATGTACAGGGTATACCCCTGGAGAAACCAGTAGTCATGCATTTCTGGCACCCTTCAGATCCTACAATCCTGTTATCAGTGTAGAAAATCGGGCGAACTGCAAACTGGTTCATGTGGGTTTTTACGCTGATCTTAGGCTGCCATTTTCCAACGAGGATGAAACAGGTGTACATGTGCTTCTCGGCTTTTTAGCATACACCGGCAACATCTTTGGGATGGCATTTCAGTGTGAAAAGCAGAATCCCCCTCACTAGAGACAAACTTGGAGTATCCTGAAGGTACCTTTCCTTCGTCTATTCAGGAGGTTGTTAACAGGCGACCGCATGACGTTAACTGCATGACTGGAGGACAGTTGGTGCTATATCTTAGCTTAGTGCAAGTTAATCACACAACCAAATAGCCACCCGTAACCGAGGGGCATGGAGCTCAGTTACCAACCTGGATGTCCCGGGTTCGAATCTGTCATAAGATTTGTAAAATACACTGGTTCCTGATAATGTTCTAGCAGTGGCGCAGTGCTTTCTTAACTTTCCTTAACTTTCCTAATGAGTTCCAAAGTGAAATTTTAGATTCCAAAGACTCATACCGAAGTCAGTGTTCATATTTAACGATGCGGATAGGGCGATAAGCATCAGCGGCGAATGCTGTCCTCAATAATTTATCGTAGAAGGGTACACGTGTTTGTCTGAGCAAATTCCATACAAAACGTTTTGATTACCACAAAGTTGTAGCTTGCAAAAGAATTTGGCTTGGTCTGTGGGTCGAGTTTTTAATATCTCTCCCATAGTTTACTACTATTAGTGATGCCAATTCAAATAGCTGTCGTAGTTTCAATAGGCTCGTTGTACTAGCTTGTGTATCATGACCAAGGCACTTGAAAAAAAGTCGCACAAAAGAGCTGCATATATTTCTCACATAAATTAATAGCCAATGACTGTTTGTGTTCCGTAACCGGCAAACCACACTGGAGTCGCGAAATATTGTATGGGCTTGCTTGTAAAACGCTGAGTAACGCTGAGTGTAACAACAAATCAGTAGCATTTGGGGGCTAAAGTTTCCGTCCCACCTGGACAAGTTTGCTGGTGTGTTGCGAAATAGAGGTGTAGTATCCTCCCTCACCTTCCTTGTAGAGTGTAGTCGTCAACAGTGTACCGTTTAAAGTTCCAATTCCTCATTCAGTATGAACCTTGTTAGCGCGTCCTAATCCAATGGTGTAGCTTTCAGACACGATGCAACACAATAATACGCTAACTACGTCATCAGCTGTACGCCCTATTGCCCCAGTGTTACTATCATCCCCAATCACAACATGCCTTACTATTTGCAAGTGGAAATCCCTTCCATTGCTTAATGAATCGAGTTAGGCATTCAGCAGACGAACTAGAGATTGCGGCGTGTGAAATGGCAACTAAACTTTTCGGAGCATTCATTGCAAGAAGATCAACTGACTGTTGAATTAAGTGGGTGGTTCTCCTAATTCTCGCTCTCACTTATTCGTGTGTCCTTTACCCGTATTTGGATGTAAAAAAGTGACCAAGTTAATATTTTTGCAGAATACACATCACAGTTTCCTCCCAACGGTGCTTTATTCCACTTCCTCAATGAGCCAGTGATAGACTTCCCACTTATTCAAAATTTGTCCTTTTCTCCACGAGTCAGATCCTTCCTTGTGGAAATAATGGAACACTTGGAAATGATGCTGCTCTCAATGACTTCTGGTGCAATTGTGTGTACTACTGATGAAGCATACAAGCAGTCTATGATCTGGCGTCCAAGCTCCACCCCCGCATCTGATGGAAGGTGAATTTTAGTACGGAAATTGTGGAAGCGCTTCGCATGATTCGTTTACTATTATTTAGTAGCCAACGAATGTCCAGGAAAGTTCAAGAGGACACATGAGAATGTTCACTCTTCAAAAACTCGGTGCAGATGAGATATTTGCTTTCGTGTCTAATGACTTGTGACCGATTAGTTCTTGTTTGCTAACAAACAGCTTCGCAACGGAAGGCTTTCATTCTTTCACTGGTACTCGCTTTCCTGCGAGTGTGGTGATGCGATTGATCATTGGCCTTACTTGTTCCTATCATTCAATCCTTTACTTACCCCATGAGGATGACTTCATCCTAGAAGGTTAGTTGCGGAGCGATTGCCGTAATCTAGCATTCCGATTATAGACCTAGGTAATCCATCCACTCGTGATGAATTGTGCTTTGACATGAAAGATATTTCGGTTTTGTTTGAAGGCCCTGAAATTTTCCTACGGCCACGAGCAGTGAACTATTGAATGTATCCGCTACCTTGTTGAAGGTACGTCGAATATGGCAACACAAAATTTGCGCACGCGATCAACCACACCGTGGAAGTCTGCTAAGCTCATTCATCGTGTGAACGGTGTGTGTGTGTGTGTGTGTATGCACTCAGGTTTGTTAACATCTGCCGACGGGCCACACCAGCAATCGGTGGATGATATTGTCTTATATGCACAATTAGTCGTCATGTGGTGCTGCTCACACCGTGTCAAACTTTGTCGATTTTCCAAAAACTCGGCTGCTAACAGGGTCGGTCTCTTTCCGGTTGGGATGTCAGCAACATACAAGTCGGCCAAACAGCCCAAGATTACAGCAGCATACGCAACCTACAACCTAATCTTATGTGGAGTGTTGCTAAACCAACGTCACTTAGCAATATACTCTGAGCGATTGCCTGCCTGTCTGGAAGAGTTTTATGAAAGTGTCTGCACTGGTTTTTAATGTCGAAATAGCCTCCCATGAGAGAAGTAACCAAGATTGTTAGTCCCGGACTCTATCCAGTCTCACGGGTTTCCACTTTCGAATCGGCGTGCAACTGGTTTCTCTGTAAGTCTCGGAACTCGACCAATCTTGTAACTGACTGGATCATCCTCGTCATCATTATCACCATCATTACCGGCAGCTGCAGCAGCACCGACAAAGCGAAACACTATCCATTATCAAATGCATTGATGGTTTACCAGATCATTTGTAGCTAGCCATATCAGGGTCGCAGCACACAAATAATCTTATCTTTTCTCGGCTGACGACACTTGTAAGGCTGAGTGATATTCCCAGAGGGCCCACTAACGATTTCGCGCATTTCGGTACGCTTTTTGAGGAAGGATAAGGTGCTGTTTTTAGCAGACTTAAGAAATTGTGGACGATCTATAGGTTGGAAAGATTAATAACCTACTGAAAACACGCAAAATACCGAACCGACAAAGATTTTAGCAGGTTTCGGGTCCGGCTTTTTCCTACAGTCTAGAAAAAACGTACCTTTACAATACCCAGAGTGAACATCTTCGATCGACCGCGGGAAACGAACAGTTCCACTTTAGAGACGAAAGAAGTTATCATAGTTATCAGAACCATAAGGTTATGAACATTGCGAGTGACACTGCTTTTGATAGGTAATCAGTGACCCACACATGTTCAAGTTAATTCTCTACTGTGTGTGCATTCATATCTCAAATTTGTTAAAGTGTGAATTTCAGCAGCACACCTTATTGCCGCAATGTTTTCGTCACGACTCTCCCACTCCTTTCAAGTAAACTACCTATTAATCACCTATTAGGCATTGTCACCCTAATCATGATACATGTTTCATTTTCAATGGCGCTCATGGCCCATATTTTACCTGATGTGGTGCTGCATTGCATGCAACTAACAATTAGCGTTGTCAAGATAAGTTGGTCGTTTGGAATAGCTGAACGACGTCGCAAATTCACGATGGCACCTAGCAATATGATCTTATCTGAACCGGATCATCTCATCATACTGATGGTGTCGTGTTCGGATATACTGGTTACAAGAATGTTGGTACTCAGGGCTTATCTCGGCTTACTCATTGAATCCAACAGCAAACGGAAGGAAATCCAGATACGTAAAAGCTAGTTTCCTAAGTCCACAAATGCGTAGAACTGCACTGTTAACCCCGTCGGTTTTAATGGACAATTTCGAGACCCACAGTGACCAGGTACTCGCCACTTATTACAGTCCGGTTAGGGGGGAGGGTCCTCAGACAAGCTGTTTTTCTTAACGCGAATGATCAACATAGCAAAATCTAAGTAAGGAGCACTATTCGATTAATCAAAATGCTCCTTTATACCCAGTCCAAGAACTGCTTGTTTGTTCTCGGCAAACTACTTCTCACTGTGTACAATGGACAGGAATAACCTCACTTACGAATTGCTATTAGGCACATCAGAGTACTATCATCCCGGAAAAGCTAGTCATTACAAGAGACAACAATCTACTCGCGTCTTTCGAGCGGAACGATCAGCTCCTTGAAGACCTAGCGTGTCAGCATGGGTTTGTTGCCGGATTGAAGGCTAGGCGAATAAAATACAACAAGAATCGCACCATGTGTTTAATTCCAGATGTTGGCTGATTTTGTAGACAGTGAAATTTTTGGCTTATACTCGGTGAGGAGTCCGGAGGTTAATTCTACTTGAGTTCTAGGTCAGTAATGCCACCTGCTATTTATATGCCTGTAGGGTGTAAAGGGCAATCTCAAAACAACCACAAACAGAAAAATCGATATTTCGTAAAACTTCAAGATGGACCGCTAACAGGAGGGAAGTACTCCCTAGGACAAGCAGTCACAAGTGTCCTCCCTCGGAGGTTTAAAAAAATCATTATTTCTAGAGAGCCCACATTTAGTTCCTTCGAAATTTTCTACTTCATTAGCTTAGGAGCGATGTTATCCTTGCAGAAATTTCACGAAACTGGTCAGGTGTTTTGAGCACCACAGAGGGTTTCCGAGTGATGCGCCTTGTGTAGGGCAGTCGACCGCACAAAATAAATGTTTCCCAGTTCCTTAGTAGAAAGGCAATCTTCGACAGTCTTCAATTTGGGATAGGTGCTGGTGTTCCTCGTGCAGCTCATTCGCTCCTTGATTGCAGACATTATCCAGCGTTCGATAGTTGTCCTTCCTCGAATGCCTCCTACCACATACTGATTCTAATGAATGATATCAAAATTGTGGTGCTATTAGCAATGGGTAACAGTTTAAAACAACGTGGGTTTTCGGTTCACCGACTGTATGGCAAATCACTTGACATTTCATTGCAAAAGTTGCTACTGAAGGCTTAGGTTTCGAAACCAACTGAACTGCTTATGAAAGCTGTTGCTATGATCAAGATAACAAAAATAGGTAGTAAGCCGATATTTCATGGGTTAATTTCGATAATCTATAAGGAAACCGTTCAAAGCAAAGACTCACCCCCAGAAGAGAAGGCTTCGGGTCGATCTCATCAGATGGTCCTCTTGGTGGGGGACATATGAAAATCCTGAACAACAATAAAGTCACTTGCAACACACAAGTGGTCCCCGCCTAATGCCCATATAAGGAAGAACACCCCTCAGTTAGGATTTGCTTACTGACCAACACGAACTAAGGAGTTACATGTTATGAGACAGGAAAGTAAAAATCTCGTTAGCGTGGAGGTTCTGAAACATGAGCATTCTCAAGTGTCCTCTTGAACTTTCTCGGACATTCTTTAAATATCAAACAATAATGAGTAACCACTGAAAAGCAGTTCCACAACTTCCACACCAACCTTCCATCAGATGCAAAGACAGAGATTAGGCACTTCGCCAGTTACTACTCACCTGGTTCATCAGTAGTGAATGCCCTTACACCATTAGATAGCATTTTGGGACATCGATAGATATATACAGTTATGGAGATGGATCACATCTAGACTGACTAATAGTTCACCAGTGAGTATTTTAGTTAGAGAATCAATGAATTAAATCGAACAGCACGAAAACACTCCTACTAGTAAAAAGGTTTCAGCTTTTCATTAAGACACTTAATTAGTACATCGGTTGCATGGCTGGTAAAAACTGCTATCCTACAAAGCAAAATATCAAAGTTCTAGACTGTTTTTTGTCCGGCGTTGTTCGATTTTAGAGCAAGTGTGTGTCGAGGCCGTGACCTTATCTTTGGTTCTAAGTAGTCGATGCACTGGCTTACCAGCACGTTCAGTCCATGGGGCACGGATTTGCTTTCGATGAATCTTTGTTCTGATCGGCCGAGAAGCATCGGTTCCCTGGTTTTCACTTTGTAGTCCTGATTGCTCACCATAGCGGTTAAGGTGAGTTCAACCAGATATCTGTTCGAGGATATGTTGCCGTCATTGTTCTATTTATTTTCTTTCTTGCAGCCAATGACGAATAATTCTTGATAACAGTGCACTGTGTTCACATTACACCGTATGTTCCGTTTCTGTGCAGCATCCTTGCTCCTACAGTGTGCTTTTTAGAAACCGCCAAGGACTTCTTTCCTAGTATATTATTACAGTCGATATGAATTGCCCCGTCTCTTTCAAGCCACATAAAGACCTTTTGCCCAAATTACATTGAAATCGGTGCTCCTAATTTTGTCTCAATAAAACCATATAGTTGTAGAAAAGCGGGGTTCGTTCACCCTATCTAAAGGCTATGTGAATACCATGTTCACTAGCACAGTATCCTTATATTTCTATGGCGGTTTCCTTGTCTTATTAAGGAGGACCCCACTGGCAAGGTTTCGGTTTGTCGGAGGACGGGTTTCGTTTTCAAAGTTTAGAGATAACCCAAAGTAGATTGAACACCCTTGCTTTTAAAACCCAATTAAATTCATCTTGGTCGTTCTGTTTCCGACATCATTGAAAACTGTAGTTTGATTTGTCCTGTCAAATAAATAACGAATTTGACTGCAGATCTTTGAAACAACCACAGAAAACCATATCAGACGCCTTCAGTTGATTGTAGAATATTCGGAACAGTTGCTCACTGTCCAATGTTTTGCGTGCCTATTTTGGGATAATATCAAATGGGTTGTTTACTTTTATATCCTTCGAAAACGTTAACTATTTGAGCTCAGTGATGCATGACAATTGATTTTCCTCACGCAGTGTTGTCACTCTCATGTACCGGAAAATTTAGCCGCAACGGTTGTAGCTTGGCCGATTTTCCTTTGTCGTTATGCGTTGGTTCTAATTCAAGAATCTACTGCCCCATGAAGGGGAAATTCGCAGTTTGAAGTGTGAAAGTTTAGACGGCCAACTAATAAGTATTCAAAGAAAGCAAGTCTTTGGGGATTGTGTGTGATGTGAATTTGCCATCAACGTAAAACTTAGCTTGTGTTTCAGCATCCTGAACCTCGAATTCCATTACAAATTGCTGAGGACAGATAGGGCTCGTTAGATGAGCAGTCTTCATCAGGCACACGTTCAGCATTTCAGCAAGCAGTTCACTGAGCCAGGGTGTGGGTTTGTGTAGTTGTGTATAAAGAAATAGTAAGGCCTTGTTTTACAGATATAGTGAAGTCTATACGTCAGTTAACAACTCAGGTCTGGAAGGCAGACCCATCGTCACTAGTGAGGTCTTTAATCCAGAAGTATTCCCAAATTCATTTGAAACTACATGTACTTCAACGATTCAGCTTTGGGCCAATCGATTCACTTGTGATTTTAAGACTAGTTATGCTTAGCATACGCAGACTGTTTACGTGTGCCAGATGAACTTTAGGCTGAAAGATGATGAGTTTGTGTGCTGTGTCGAAGATCAAAACTTTTCAAAAATTGATACGTTCTAAGCAGGATGAAATAAGTCTTACAGACTTTGACAACCCCTGCACTTCGGACCATTCAGATTGCAAACTAGGCGAAAAAATCGGAGGCGAAGAATTTCTGGACAGCTGGATACTATTCATCAGTTTTCTTTTAAGGGTTCAAGGTCAGCCGCTCCAGGAGAGTGACACTCACAAAGTAAGTGTGCAACTTTAGTTTCCACCAGCTGCTAACTTAACCGAATGTTCACCTATCTACTGGTGAGTTGACTAGCTGTCATGCATACTTTTTTGGGACAGTAGTCTTCACTGATCTTCAACGAGGAGTTGGTATAAACAAGTGGAGCTTTTTACGTATCTGGGAAGTTGTATTAATACTGATTGTAGTGTGACAGACGAGGTCAATGCACGAATCTGCAAGGCACGGGTCGCGTTTGCTAATTTGAGGCACCTATAGCGTCAAAGTGGTGTATCCCTGAAACTCAAGGGACGTGTGTATCAAGCTACAGTGCGGGCTGTTTTGTTGTATGGCTGTGAGACCTGGCCTGTTCGAGCAGCGGAACTGAGACGTCTTCAGGTGTTTGACAATCGTTGTCTCAGAACCATAGCTCGTGTGGGTTGGTGTCGGCGAATCCGTAACGAGGCAGTTAGAAAGCGAGTTTTTGGTTGTGCAACGGGTACTTCCATTGAAGAATGTGTCCAGCACCAGAAGCTGCGTTGGTTGGGACACGTGTTGCGTATGCCTAATCATCGTTTGCCGAAGAGAGTGCTGTTTTCCATGCCCAATTCAGAGTGGCGGAAGCAGAGAGGTGGCCAACCCTTAACCTGGCAGAGGGGTATGAAGGAAATTACGAAACGCTTGGGTGCTGTCGGTGCTACTCGCCTTCCAGGTTGGGGACCGCGTGATCCTCACTGTGCCTGGTTGGAGACGCTGCAAGATATGGCTGCCAACCGATGTCAGTGGCGATCTTGTTGTCAGTTTCTATCCAGATTGCCTGAATGATTGCCTGGAGGCGTAGGCACCTCGGAATGATTGTAGTAAGCTAGCACTAAGTTCCTTCCCTATCCACCTTTATTCTTTCCTTCACAATAAGGCTTTCAAATAAATCATGGTTGTACGGCAGTGAAGCATCGGTGTTGAACACTGATGTCATGCTGTCGATGATGATGATGATGATAAACAAGTGAGGGCCTCAGCATTTCATGGAAGATATCTTAAAAACGTTCTCTTGGGAAACAGCCGACCAAAATTCACCAGTTCGATCCAGCTGCGTGCAACTGAAGAGTTCCAGGAAGAACAAAAGAGGTTGCGTGATCCAGCTATTCTGGAAGCGTATTCATTGTTTTAAGAAACATTGAAAACGAAAAGAGAGAAAGCGCACGGAGAAGGTACACACCACTTCCCTCAACTTTCACTCTCCTGAGTAAGGACCTTCCCCAAAGGGAACCATTTTGACCTACCCCATAGATTTTGCTGCCAGATTGACGGAAAACAACAGAAACCTTAGAAGGGACCGAAAATTTCGACTCTTAGACCTACTGCTCTCAATTCGGTTTCGCCCTTTTCTACTGGTCAGGAACCGCGAACGCTGTTTGTTAAGCTATGCTAAACTGAGACTTGTGATCACCAATTATAGCTTGATTCGGTGAGTATTTCTACAACTGGTGGGCACACCTGACCAGTGAACTTACCCCACAACGCAGGAGTTTCATGGCTTGGGAGGATCTAAGTAAATTAGCGAAATTCAATTGAATTACTCTGACCAAACAGGCTACTTACAGCTACACGGTACCAAGCAGTATAATTCGTTGTATAAAAGGTTCATCTAGTCAGATCTTTCTTGACCTTGGTGTCATGTAATACGATAACACGTGAGTTTTCTCTCTGATAAAAACATTGCTATTGTACCGTTGTTGGGTGCTCTTATTCAAGCTATGGGAACATTTGAGAACGACTGACCAAACGGATCGAAAGTAGAGGAGACAGCGAATGACAAAGAACATGCTAAATCCAACACTATAGATTGGCCTCACTGGCAGCAGGAAATCTCTAATAAATATGATCAAATGTCCTCAGATTACTACGAAACAAAAAGCAGCTCAGAGGAAGGATAACTTCATTGGATTGTGAAACTTCCCTCTGAGAAGTCGTCAGTCGACTAGCCAGTCACTACGTGACCACGTTATGTGGTTTTCCGTTATCAAGGGATAAGTGGTGCTATGTTCTGTCTAAATGAGAGCTAGTCGCACTGTTGATCAGCTACTCTTGGCCAGAGGGCTGACTGTTCAACCACTGGTCGGATGGTCGCGGGTTTGAAATTCTCTGAGATTCGTTAGATGCATACTGCTGATGATTCCAAACAAGGATGAAACAGCTGTGCACAGCTTTTGGCTCCTCGGCATAGATTGGCCTTACTGACAGGATGAAGTCTCTACTAAATCCAACATGACCAAAAACGTAAAATGCCATAGCAACAGTATTAGTAGGTCCGTCCCGATGACAGTACACAATTCATGAAGTGAACTAAGAAATCAGTCTGGTTCACATTTACCAGGAGCTCAACTGTGATTAGTTGTCACTTAGCGCTGCGATAAAACGCGACACCTGTTAATCGAAATGTTTTCAGACCGATGCTGCTACATTCAACTTGGGAACCTAAACCAGGATGAAACAAGTAACGATTACATTTCATGCCCAAACCTATCCTGCTCTATACTAGCATCCCAAACGTCCTCAAATAAAGCAAAAACCAGGTGTCACATATCTCGTCAGAAATTACCAGTTTATACGCCAGCCCGTGGCTTTAGTCGGTCTTTTCCAAAAAAGAATTCTGCTTAGAAAAATTCGCCTTAGTCGGCCAACAAGAAGGAGTCCCAGAGGGAAGATCACCGTGTTGGATTCATTTCAAAATCGATCCCGAATGACAATCTCCCTACTGTAGGATACCACGACGAATTCCCAGAAACGTGAAATATATCAGCCGTAAGCAGCAGGTATTTTCCCACTGGTGGTGAATATTTATTCGTAGCCTTCAGAAGAAGCTGTGTTTGTACCTCTGCATTTTGTCTCAAATTACAGTGAATCCGAGTTGGGCGGCCAACTGAAAGTAAGTAAAGCCATTCTATTCTGAAAAGCCATGAAACACTGTAGAGCTGTTCCACTATCACTGGGAATCGTCGCCAGTGCGCATTTGAAGAATACTGCTTTCTACAATCAATTCATTAATTACCAAGGTTGCCCCCTGTAACCGAAAGGTCGGATTATAACATCTTATTCCACTTAGACGTGTTTTGACTTTAAAATAATTCCACATGGCGGTCAATCTTTTTAACATTATCCGAGCCGAACTTGGCCCGGACCTCCTAAAAATCCGGGACGATTAACACTCGCCATCTCCACGCTAGTGGTTTGAACACGACTTTTCGGCCACGACCGACTGAACAGCAGTGTGATTAGCTTGCACCCAGGCAGGATATGGCTGTATTCACCCTCCACTCACTCAATGCACACTGCGTGGTCACGTGTTGGTTGTTCGTAGTGTGGAGAAGTAGCACAGAGTAGCACAGAATGATGTCACAAAATTAGTGGAACTTCCGTCTGAGAATTTATCACTCAAGGGGCCAGTCAACACGTGACCACATGATGTTTCTCCGTAATTGAGGAATGAGTGGCTCTATGTCCTTTCTAAGTGCAAGCTAATCACACCGCCGATCAGCCACGCTTTGCCAATAGGTTAACTGTCCAGACTACTATCCCTGAGGTTGCTAGTTTGAGACTCTACGATATTTTTGAGGTGCGCTGCGCCGCTTGTTCTCAAAGAGAATGAAACAGCCGTATGGTGCTCCTAGGTTTCATTTACAGGACAAATCGAAAATCCCCAAGTCTGCTCACACTGTCAACAAACATCATTGTGTTCAGTTCAGTATCCGTCCTCGTAGCGAATACAGTGAAAAATAACCACTGGAACTCAGGGTTTTTATTAGCGCACATAGTGTGTACGTAGTTTGGCTATCACACAATTAATGTAATCGTTCCTGTCTATTTCCATTAGATTTCCACTCAATTTAGGACTGATATCAGAGAATAACAGTGAGTCAGTCGCAAACCAACGACGTCAGAGATCCTACCTTAACCATGGTAGACTGCGGAGACCATCTGAAGGGACTAGGCAAACTCGGCAGTCCCATAGAACTGGTCTGTGACGAAAGAGAAAACGAACGCTCTTGCTATCTTTGAGGAATCTTCCTGAAAACATTGCCAAAATAAATCCCTTATGGGAGTGGTTTGTTCCGAGAAGGGTCACTTAAACTGGCCTCTTCCCAAAGGTAATCGTTCCAGGAGATGACCTCTCTTGAGCAGGACAGGTAAAGAAGAAGGAGGATTATTTCTCAGAGGCAAAATTTGAGGCCAGTGTGAGCGGAAGACCTGTCACTACCAATAATTCGTAGTTTATTCTGTGAAAAGTTAGTGACTGCTATTTCTCTGAGCATAGGTTTCAGCAGTAACAAGCTGCAGCATACACATGATGGTCTTTTCAAACGGCTTTCAGACGTCTTACGTCTTTTTCAGACGTAATCGGGTTCAAAAAGATCTACAGTGAGTCTGGACGAGGTTGCGAGTCCTAGACTACCGAGTGCAGTAAGGTGATGAAGTTATCAGTGTATAATCCCTATACTACATGTGTGAACGCAGGGTGTCCAGAGACGAGCAACTCTGCATAACCGAAAATCACGTCGATGGTACAGATATGTAGCGAGTCGGTTGTGCAGCGAACGAGGGCCCGCTCTGATTGGTCGGAATGTCAGCCAATCAGGATCGAGCTCAGGGCAGCTCGCCCCCTCACGACAATCCTTGAGGAAAACTCCGTTATAACCCCGAAAAATACAATAGTAACAACTTCCCTTCGATTCATTAAAAAAGCTGTCCCAAGAAAACGTGCCTTTTGATATACAATACTGGGCTTAACCTAAAGCCAAGGACCGACATGTGGGCTGCAATGCCGTCTTCAATACATAACACATGGGAACAAGGTAACCAGAATTGAAATTAGTGCTTCGTTTGCTTGTTCTAAAAAGCGTCGATTGAACCTGCAAGGAAACATGAACACCAAGTTTTTGCTGGGACAAATGTAGTGGGAAGACTTTCTTGTCTATTAGGAGTGAAATTTTGGCCGGACGTGCTTCAGAAAGTTTTTCGTTGTCTGAAGCGAGCGGTGGTCTGTCATGAGTTCCAAAATTCATTGGGAGAGTAAAAGTGGTTTCTTCATGAAGAGGGAATGTTAAGAGCTAAGCACGACACGCACTTATGTTTTCATTCACTTGTCAGTGTTCATACGGATGATATTGGATTGGAAGTCATACAGTTACCTCCATAGGTGCATAGTTTACTGGTATACATCATCCCCGAGCGAACAAACAAATTTTATCCAGAAGAGGATAGAGTGAGAGCAAGCCCGACTTCGTGACTCTGAAATTTCGGCACTTTTATCACGTGTGTATCTATTATAGTCTGGCAGGACCTCGTGCTGGTTACGATTTGTATATCGGCTATGCATTGGAAGATTAGCAGTAGGGTTCACTGCTTCCCAAAAGCGATGTTTGAAAGACAGTATACTAGAAAAATTTTCTGCATTTGTGCCACCTGTAAGAGGAATGAATCTAGCATGCCAACCTTCTAGCTTGGCGGTCTGATGACTGTCCTATCCAGACCTGGAAAAGTAAATTGCTAAAAGTGAAAAAATTCCGGGCAATTAATTAACTGATGGCTTGAAGGCATCACATAAACTTACCGGACATAGCACTACTGATATGGTCTTGGTGACCAGTTTTGCATGCCATACAGAAGAGTGAATGGAACTCACCAAGCGTCCGACTCAGACCAAAAATTGAACCTAAAATCAAGTAAACATACGTACTCAAATCTTTGATGAGACAAGGAGATGGTGAACGGTGCGCTCAGGTACATTGCTGCTTCTCAAGATTGGGCTACTGAAGGCCCCAGTGGAAATACAGAACCATGCTGAATTCGAAGGGGCATTTAGAGGAGCTATTTCAACTCATAGTATGGCTTTTGGACTCAACATAATAACTCCCTTGTTGTGAAGCGCACACCATATGTTGTTACGTTAGACACTAACTGTACACCAACTGTGCCGCTAAATGCGACGTAGCTTTTTATCATATCTTTCAGGTAAGTATAGAAAAACTGTGACGATCTAGGTGTGTTCGCCGCAGAAAATTGCAAAGCCGCAAAGAATAGCTGTGTCCAACAGTCCGACTTGCTTTGTTGAGTAGATTTGACTGAGAATCTTGGTTGCACAGAGTGAGGAATGTGTCTCAACAGAGTGAACTGCCGTCTATTACAGCAAACCAATTTTGTGATTTACTGACATAAACTTACCAGCAAAAAATCACTGAGCACAGATCAATGTTCGGAAAGCCTTAGTGAGACTTTGGGATGCCTGAATAAATGTGAAAACTCTATCCTGAATTGGGAAACGGGTATAACTTTCATTATTGGCGTTTTAAAGCACCTGCACAGCGTAGAAATGTTTCTGTATGGTCGAATTATTTCGTACTGAATTGTATGATAGACCACACAGTTTTCTAAACGGAGGATACCAAAATGACTTTAAAATGATTTTCAGCCTATTGTATATTAGTTGGTATGCACTTGCAACCTTCATCAACCACATCAGCTATCTTTGGGGTACAGTAATCCCTAAGACAGGACAGGAATGGTCTCTTTGGGGGGCGGGGATACTGTTGTTTGGTTTCCATGAATGCGGCCCCATTTTGGAGGAATTGGTATTCACATTACTCATACCGTTTACGCAGAATATGTAAGGTGTGGAAGTAATGCCGTAATGCATGAAGCGCAAAGGAGATAAAATGAGCTAGAAAGCCGGGGAATAGCTAAGTTATGCGAGTAGAATTGATCCATTGTCTGCGTCCTTCCGGACGAGTGTTTCTCATGGAGCGCGGTATTACCAACTTTGTGTGTGTAAGAGGCCATCAACCGAAACCAGTATGGGAAAACGACGGCGCTCCGTTTAATGTCGTGGTTGATTGTGGCTGACCAATTTTTTTTCGAGCAACTATACTATCCAAGTAGCCATTAATTCGTGATCATGCGAGACACACTCGAAATTTTACATCTTCCACGTGTATATCTGCTGTTTGCAGTATACCGATTATGACCCAAGCTCGTTCATTGCGGACGGATTTGTGCTGTTCGGAGGACCTGAAAACTTCACACACGAAATGTGTTGACCTACCCCTTGTGATTCGTGAATTAAAAGAGAACTGTATTCCTCCAAGGAAGGCTTTGTAGTCACAAGTTTTTCAGTCCTATTTGTAAGCAGTCAGCGACAGCCGACAGCCAAGTTTTTGGTACGTTGGCAACAATTTTATCTGATCTGTCTGATGATATAAAACATCCACATTGGCGCCGGCACATTAGCAGCTCCCGGCAACCTTAGAAAGATAATCGGCTACCCGTATGCAGCCAATTAGAATGTAAAGCCAGTTACTTACCATCGCAGAACATGGTTCACCATTCGATAGATGGGAAGGGGTGCGGGTTAGGGCCGGTGAACGAAGAGCTGCAAGGGCGAATAATGTTTTCCGGTCACCCAAGCCCAAGAAGGTGTCCAACCTCGAGCCTTCGACTCAAAAGTCTGATTCACTAGACAGCGGGAAGATACAGGTTTTTGTTCCAGGACCCTTTCCATAAGCTCTAACTCAAAAGTCTGGACCGCGAGGCAGAGGTTGTTAGGGTTTTCTTGGGGGACCCATCCCGGAGCCAACGACTCAATAATCTGACCCACTTATCTACAGCCGGCCGATCTGGCCAGAGAGCACGCGCAGTACAACATGATTGTCTGACTCTCGATGCCTCTGCGCAGAGCGGATATGTTCTGAGTAGCACCAGGCTGTTAACTTTTAAAAGTACTTCGACCGCGTTTTATAATGCGCCGGTGGTTAAGGTCAGCCATTGGCAGATCGAAGTGTCCGGTTTTTAGGGCCAACACTTACTGGCCCATCCTTCCTCTGGGGAAGGCGCCATGGCTGCTGGTCACCTGACGTAAACGCCCCACGGCCTTCACATTCTTGTCGCAGAGAACAGTACGACCTTCCCCACAGGCTACCCCTTAATACGAGTTCTCGCAGTACTTCAGCAGGACTTCGTCGTGCTTCTGCTCGCCTATCCACCAGACAGTCTGACTGCCGAAAATAAGCCCCAGGTTGTTGAGATGTTTTATGACGGAACCTAAGTGTGGTGTCTGTCCATCCTAAAGATCTGCTTGAGCAACAGAATGTCCTTCGTAAAACTGTTAGATTTCAGTGCTACGCATGTTTGGGCGTTGTATAAGGATGGCGTGGAGATTTTCAAAACCACAGGAGTACGGGTGTCAGAACTGTTTCCCATAGGCTGGATTATTATGCTGTCGGCCGTTATGGGGTGTTGTCAGGGTAACAACTTGTTCGTAAACTTTTGTTATAAAGGTAAATCTGGCAAAATACAGAGGCATAGTGTGCATCTCTTTTGCTTTAAAATTCTGCTTATCACGGTTGCAAAATACAGCTGTTTGTTTGCCAGCTTGGCCCTATGTAGAGAAAGTCAGTTTAGAGTACCTTACCCTGAATTCATGCAGGTGCACACAGCATGTGTATGATTGTGGTTGGGATAAGAGCGGGAATCTTTGTCCATCAGCCGAACTAAGAAGCATGTTGCGCCTTTGTGGATATTCCCAGATTGCACTTAGTTCTCTGTGGTTATTATATTTCCTGCAGCCAATTCTCAAAAGGTACCCTGAATATGATCAAAAAGTGCTATTCACTTTGTGATTTCATTAGTCCGAAATCATGCTTCTGATTTTCAACATATCCATTTCATTACTAAGTTACTGGTTACGCTGATACACACACACCCCCAGAGGTTTCATAAAGTTCATTTTCTATCAAAGATGCTCTAGCCTTGCTGCGCCACGATAAAAAACCAATGGGATAGGGGACGTGATTAGGTGAGGAGTAGAGGGCGAGATGGCTCAAGTGGTTAGAGCGGACGTTTACTGACCGGAAGGTCCGTGGTTCGAACCCGACCTCTGCCTCTCGACTTCCCCTGTCTAGACTTGGACAACCTGGCAGCATCCCAGCCCTCATGCTTCCTTCGGATGACATGGCAGCTAGGAACCGAAAGGGTGTCACAGCTGAATGATTACATTTATTACTAGAGAGACTTCTTTCCAGTCGAAGTAGGTTTGCAACATTAGCTTCACGCTTCATGCATCAACTTTTAATTACCAAGGCAAGCATAGCAAATTTCCAACGTGCGAGCTAATTTTTCGCCCACAAACAGGCTGGAAGGTCCGTTAAGAACAACCACAGTGGAGGACCATTTAAGTCATCATAACAAAAGCCTTCGAACATTTGCATCGTATTCGTTAGGAATGTGGTCGTACAGGTGGTGCGCTGTCTGTTACGTCTATTCACGTTGATTAGTGGTGGCAAGCGCGGCGATGATTGCAGTTTTTTATAGCAAAATAATCGGAACCGTAAAGGAAAAAAAACAGGGACTGACTAGTACTTATTGTTGTGCAGTCTACCTTCAACAGGCTGTGCGATTGGTTAGGGTGTAACAGTCACATGCGTGCGTTGAAACTGAGGTGAACTAGTCAAGCTATTGGTTGGTGTTTGTGAGGCTTGACCACGCAGCGCTTAAAAACTGACCGTCGTTTCGATTGGCAAACGCAGGTTGTGTAAATTGCCAAAACAGAACCGTTCTGACTGTTTTGTCAGGATGAACCTGATCAAGTAAAACATTGTGGTTATTCCTGCGATTTCAGTGTTGCCCACTGCCGAGCAGCGCCAGGATGGACGAAACTGGTATTGCTCTCTGCAGAGTTTTCGTTGAACTTACTTTCTATATTTCCACCTAGAATAGTTCTATCTGGAAGACTAGGTCGTCTTTTTGGGGCACATTTATTTGAAGGATATTATAGACAAAAGATTCGTGCAAATTTCAGTTGATTCTACCATCAACAGGGTTTCAACCTTCCCCACAGAATCATGGCACCCCTCCAGTGTAACACTAGCCAAAGGACCAAGCGGATGAGTAGCACTGTACAGCTGTTTCATCCTTAATGGTGATCACCAATTTCACGAATCTTACGAAGCTCTTGGAATAATCATACCTTTGGTCGTCTGCTTGATGTCATAATACCATAAGTGCGATCATTTATTCGCTGAACTCGCATTTGGGCAGGATATAAAAAGCCATCACCCTTCAGCCTCTCAGTCGGCATGACATGATTCGCTGCCTACCGCCTGTTCCAAGAACGACTTCTCCGCCGGCGGGTCCATGAAACTCATACAATTTATACTTTTCGAATCTAAGTTCCCTTAAGTGTCGATTTTACTGTTATTATAGACTTCATCCTAGAACAAGGGATAATTCCCCAAATTTGTATAAATCTTGCGTCTGAGAGACGTCGGAGGACTAGCAGACCTCGTCAATACCAAATCACGTGATCTGACGGCAGTTCACAGAACGTCACTCAGTGAACGTATTAGAGAAACTCTAATTTTTGATTACTTATCAGGATGCAGCTTATATTGTTCATACTTGTTTCTGGCTGTGCTAATTGAACGGTTTCTTCATGAGTAAATAAGCTAGACAAAGAACCACTTGAGCCTAATTTTTCGGAAATATCTAGATGTGATCCCTGTCTCTTTGAAGCCCAAACACAGGAGCGTATTCAGCAAAGAGCATGTGAAAGCGGTTTGCTAACTGGAACGCAACCAACGAAGAGGATCGCAATCTTTTGATAGTCTTCGTTTTAATTCGTTAGGGGTTCATTGTTGGCAATCATGAAAATTTGGAAGATTTAGTGGTTGTGAGCTTCCGACCAAAGTGGAAGTTCATTGCTACGATTCTGCGAAGTGGCAAAATTTTCTAGTAGAACGTTTTGCCAATCTCTAATAAAGACCATCTTTTTTCCGATATAGTATAACCGTTACTTGTAAGGTCACTGAGTAGTGAATCATCTCATTAGGTCTTCCCAATTACTCCCAACTGAAACGTAAGGTGATTTTGTGCAGCATATTCAGTGCGAGAATATCGTAAATGAGAAGCTCAGTCAAGTCCATTGTTAGCACCAGTGTAATTAGCAAGTGAGTGCATTTCACTGAGGATAGTCTTGCTTTTTGGCACTAAGCAAGAAAATAGGTGTGCGAAAGTCTATACACTGAGGTCAAGAAATCTCGAAATGATTTCATTATTCAACATCAGTGGCATCTAAAATGAGGACTTACACCTCAAAGAGCATGTGATGAGAAACACTCCAAACCAGGAACCAACAGTTTCCAATTTGGGATAATTATCCTTGTGGATGAAGCTAGAAAACACCTCAAGCATGTAACGCGATAATGACCCTCAAGATGTCTTTCCAAATGAATTATTTATAGTGGCAAATTTCCTACTGGTTTCCCGTTGTAGGAGCCAAAAATTGTTGCGCTGAAATCTGTTAACAGATTTTAGGCATCAGAGGAGCTCAGGATTTACATGTAGGGAGAGTTATAGAATATTTTCCCCTTAAACAGTTGGTCTGAGGATAATCACTCACTTGTAGATTTTCTGGTTTTCAAATGCAAATAAATTGTATTCGGTTGAACACATACAACCGCCAAGAACTGATTTGGAAAACTCTACCTGGTCAGATAAGCTACCAGACTTTCTTGCGCGTTATCATAACGTACAGCATCACAAGAGACGAGTCGCCAAAAAATGTAACAACAATTCAACTCAAAAGCCTAGTAACGGCGAGCGAACCTGGCGTCAGTCGTGTGTACCCGCAACACGGCTGCTGGATGGTGACAGTGGAACGATCACATTTTCCACTTTTTCAAAAACAACTTATAATAAAACTATCCTCAAAACCATTGCCAAAACAGCAGAAAACTCGTGATTCTTCATTAGAGTTGGTTCAATAAATAAGTGGTCAATAAATTAATCAGTTTCTAGTGAAGAATCCTCATCACTCTGGTTTTGCGCTAATTTCCAAAACATACTCCCTACAACAACTAACTGTGTGCATAGATATCGCCAATTTTCGCCAGTTAGCAACATGAAAATCGATATAGTGAGCCGCTCCAAACTTCATGTGCAAAAGTCTCACGAACGCTGTTCTGAGAGATGTCAAATCATTCATGATTTAACTTCCCAACCTGTTTTATGCTATATGAATAGCAAAATAACAAAAAGATACTGTCTCCTGTGTGGTCCTCACACACAATTCCACTTAAAATGGTTGATTATTTAAGAACAGCGAGAACGGAGGATCGCTGTCTGCTAGTAGGCTGCGTAACAGTCACTACGCCAAAATGAAGATCGGGATGTCTGTCAACACCGTGTAAGCACGAGCCTATTCTGATTCGCATTTGTCACCGATTTTTTTAACTTCATTGTCCAGACGAAGTAATTCTGCACACAGAACTCAGCTTTGTATCTAGCAAGGCGGCAGTCAGCAAACCCTCCAGAGCACCGAACGCGGCTCCTGCAGTTGGTCGTAACAAAACACAGCGAAGCAAACGCCTACGACGAAGCATTTTAGACCCACGTTTACATCAGCGGGTCAGTTTCCTGACAGCCTTCGTCCGCTTTGAATCTCGGCTTGGGCCAGAGCCATGTGTCCCTCCCTGGAACGCTTCGGTTGAATATTACGAACCGCAAGATTTCCCACTTGGTCTGTTTTGGGAAAAGTGTTGCTTTTCACAACAACCACGCCACCATCCACAATTCAACTGACCAATGGTCAAACACATGCATCGGTTTGTTCAAGAATCTTTCTCTCGCCTTCTTTGGGAAGTCCTACCACAATCGATTCGTTCCAAACCTTGGCTCAGAATGTTATCTTATATTTTTTTCTGTTATAGTGAGTTATTGAAATCTCTGGACACAATGGACAAGCTATATAGTCCGTTATGTTCTTTTCAACTGCTGAGATACCATTGCTTCATACTTGACAACTTACGGTGAACTAGGGAAATTCTGAATGGATATTTTGCTGTGTGGTCCATTGACCAAGTGACCCACGCAGGTGGTTGACTGCAATCGCCGAACTTAGAGAATCGTTCAAACAATGACTATCAGTCGGCCAATAATAGACTGGATGACGCAACATAAGCAGCATAGTAGCACTGTTGCTAAGGTGGAGAATTAGAGGCACCAGATCCTTTGATCATCTACGGTATCTGATGGCTTTTAATACCTCCTGCTTATCGATCCAGTAGCCCCCTCCATGTCGAGGTTCATATTTTGCTTTCCCAGTTGTTCTTAGGTCTTTGGTTTATACCAGGAATCCATAAAACCTGTAGTCAACTACTACTTTCGTCTTTCCAAGTTAAAATAAGGTTATTTTTTAATATAATAACATTTTTTATTTGAAAACTCATAATAATATGTAAATAATAGGAAAGTTACCTATAAAATATCGAGCGAATTGTTGTTTACATTATATTCTGATAGGAGGCTGGAAACCATATCAACCAATTAAACCAAACTCCGTTTAGGGATTGCTGGAAAAACGTCTGTAGGAACGATTCCGGCTGGTGAAATTTTCAACGGAATAAAGATTTGAGTTCGCACCACACAGCTACATAGATAGGTTCATCAAGACCCAACCTAATTCACTAACGAGATTACTAAATCAGCAAAAAGGATTAGAATGCTCAATCACAGTAAGAAGCAAAAGATGGCAGAGGATTATTTTAGTAAGAACAACGGTGACGAAAAGCTTAGCGAAAGAAAGGTGATTCCTTACCGGACTATGAGATCCCAAAATGACTCAAGAACCTGAGTGATATAGCACTGTAGACATAAGAAACCCTGCGCACCACGGCGACGAAAAGATGACACTAAATGCTCATTCTATTCTACGACCTGCGCGGTCGACTGGGAACGTGTCTCCGCCTCGGTAGACTATGTTTCGGCATGCGTATCACATGGCCGAACCACCGCAGTTGATGGTACTAGATGTTTTCGACTACACAACCAGTTACCAGTTTTCCAATTACACTGCTACGAATTTCTTGGCGCTATCTGACACCAACAACATTTGTGTTACCTGCAGACGTCTTGTGTCATCGGCCCGCGGAAACCGATAAATCTATTCGAACGGCTATTGACAACGAAATGAACCTCGACGATTATTTTTAAACAATTCATTCCTGGCTAAATGTGGAACACAATACAAAGCATTTATGCGGCCATACTGAATAGAAATAGTCAGCGTACTTCCAACGGCCTCCTTGACACAGAACAGGATACAAAATATCGACGAAATGTGAAGTAACATTCATCCGATCTCTGTAAACTGGAAAATATGCGGTAACAAGTGTTCCCTGAGACCAATTTGGTAGACCACTCAGGATAGGACATCGACAGCGGTGTTCGAAGGAATTTCTCGTCTATAGATGTATAATTTTAGTCTCTGTCCTATTGCAGTACATTTGGTTTGCACACAAGTTGAAGTACAATCTCTAGGCGTGATCAAGCGAAGCTTTCGTTATCAGTTTCGGGGCATGTCCAAAAACACCTCGCAAGTACAGTATGTGAAGCAGGCTTAATATGGTAGTGAGATGGACAGCTTGAACTGTAATGCCTTCAGCACGGAAACAAAATTCAGAGGACCAAATGGTTTAATGTCAGTCCGATCATGAGCTAAATGGGTGCAGTTCTGGGCGAAATGCTGAGAGGCACGCACCCGTACATTCTGAAACAAGTTGGAACAATGGTAAATGTGACAAATACTCTCATTCGCATGTAATTTTAGTTTCGACAACAGATTCAACCGAATCAAGCTGAGTCTCTCATTTATCATGATCCGCTGCATGTCTACTGAGAGTGTTTGTCCCATTCTGTCCAATTCTGGTTCAAGTAGAACATGCGGAGGCCGAAATCGGTCGTGGGCTGTTGAAGAGTTTTCAGCAACCTTATAAGTAGTGCGTTACTTCTGAAGGTTAAATGTGCTTAAAGGTCATAGATTCCTGCTACTCCTGTGCTTATTTAGAGTCCAGTTGTGTGGTCTTACCTAAGATTTTTCTTAAACAGTGCTAAAATTACTCATGACAAAATTATTCATCACCCATTATACGGAAACCGTTCCAAGCTCGAATGCAGCCTGATTTAAACTGTCGGCTTTTATCCTGTGAGCTGTGCTCACCAATTCGATTGCCTTTGTTTGATGTTCACATCACACGTGTTATTCCACCAGCTCGAAATTAGAACTCTTCGAGTCACTGATGTTGATGATGAAAAACGAAATCAATCCTAAGATGTTTCAGTCACAGCCCTATACATTAGTACACCGGGTTTTGTAGGAGAGCGACTACTGAGTTACCGTCCTAGAAACATTCATGCACCGCAAACGATATCCACATTTAGCAGAAAAGCATCTATCCGAATTTGCACCGTTGTATTAAACCATACAAAAATTTGCAATACATGGCCTGACGAATAGCGTTGTTGTAATACAAACAGATGTCACAGCCACACCTTGCACACGTTTGACAAGCCCAGCTTCCACCACAGCAAACGTTGTTGAGATGGTGTTTGCAAGCTGTGACGAGTCAGAATATTCTCTGAAATCAATCTGAATCGTCGCGAGGGTAAATGAATAATGACATTTCTCGAATGCACCGGTGTGACCATAAGTTTGTTCAAAATCAAACCGGTGAACACGTCGTCCAGAGGAAAGTAGTTTGTAAAACGTGAACTGATGTAAATATCGAGTGCCAAGTCAGCACCGATCAACTGGGAACCACCGGAAAGAAAGTTGGGGTAGCTACCGAAAGGGTACAAGCTCCTGGAGATACCCCATTTAGACTGGTCACGAATAGTATCACTCATTGTGTGCTGACTACCCAGAATCAGATAGCGACGAGGCATTCGGCGCAAATCTTGGAGCAAAGAAGCCATTTGACGTGGATTGACAAAAAAGTCATCATCAATAAACAAAAGCCATTTGGACTGTGAGCAGTATGCGAGTGTCCACTGCAAGCCCAGAAGGAATTTGTAGGTAATGTTCCTGTAGGTGTCAAAAAAATCCTGTTGTACAATATCCCTATACTGACGAGCCTCGCGTTCAACGCCACTCATGTGTTGTTTCTGTTCAACTTTACCTAGCAAAAATACATGTTTAACACGTATCTCACCCCAACAAGAATTGTTTGCCCACAATCTACGGATAATATTTCGTCGTACACGGTGTTTACATTCCGTACGAATGAGAAGTATGAGGTCTAGTTCTGCTGACTCAATGTCCGTACATAACTCTGGCTGGTTTATCAGAAACGGGAAATCACGATCGTTGAGCAGCTCTGTCTCTAGTGAATGGCCTTGGCGAAACTTACAAATCAATGCAAGCAAGTCAACAGACATGGGGAATGCAAATTGTTGTGGTCCAGTAAAGCTGTACTTCCGAAAAGGCACACCAAGTAATTTGTTACTTGGTATGGAGCTTTGATTGCAGCCGATAGTAGTTAGTGTATCCGTTTTAAACAAAGTACCATTTAAACGCCTGAGTGCATCCCACTTGCTGTGTATAAGCTGCATGCTATGTACGGGTTCATCTGTTTCATCGGCGGCAATTTTCTTCGACTCATAGTACCTTGTAACACTCACATACATGAAGCGTATGATCATTAGTGAGGAAACACAGAAAATGAACAGCCGACAAACCAGCGTAAGTGGTCGCATGTTTAAAAACAACAGACGTGGGTAGGAGTCTCCAACGCTGAAACGTAACGAGCACAGAACAGTACTAAAGCAATTCGATTTCTGCGACCAGACTGACCTACATGGTAACAAGCTCTTGGAATCAGTTAAAACTGGCAGGTGACTTAAGTCAAACATGGTCACGTGTGCCTAAAAGGATCGATATAATTTAAATGAGCCATCCTGCATCACGTACAGCTCGAAGAGTTCACTTGAGTTGTTACCTGAAAAATTCCAGGCCGCTCCCTTTACCAAACGTTATTCCCAGCAGCTGTCATGAAACCCATTAGAACTTTTTCTCATCGAAGGGAAGTTCGGTAGCTCAGTTAGTGTAGATGACCTTTGGTAGGCTCACTGAGCTGCCGACAGCTCAGTTATTCTGGTAAACTGGCCGTACGTAAACTTAGGCACGCCACAAGCGCGCACCCCCTGACAGCAAACGACGTCCACTCACCTGGTGATAAAGTATTTGGAATCAAATTTCCACTCTTTAGCTTGTAGGCCAGAGATCAGTTAAGATGTTGACAACATCTCAAACAAGATACATAGTACTCTACAAATCTGTCTAATTAAGATATTCCAAGGACCTAATATCGAAAACGATTCCTGTTGTGCATTCAAAACCAACAGAGAAATCGGTAATCATATCCTGGAAAAAGGGAAATAGAAGCAAACCCTAAGGTGGTGATGACTGCTTATCGTCTTCGTCAGTAAAATAGACTGATATTGATCTGGTGAAGAAAAGAACGGCTTTCCTTCATTAAGGTATTCTTCCAAAATTAGACCAATTCACCACGGTCCTTTGAAGCCAGTCCTAAATATTCTGCCTCATTGCGGATGTTAGGAAATCGGAAGTGGTCAGTGATGATGATGACGAAACATGATTCTGATTCGTCAACTTCCTGTTGAAATTCGCAGTAATGTGGCGGTTTTTCTTGGTTCCCCAAATTTTAGCCTGTAGAAATATACTAACTCATATAGCATTGATTTGCAACCTCCGTGCGTAGTGGCTGAGTGGAACCTAAAATAATTTATTTGGTGATTACTTGTTTGTGAGGTGACTAAGATTCACCTTCTCACACTAGAGGCAAGGTACTTTTTTTGAAAGGACCCTACTGTTTTGCTTTCTAATGTTCACCTGTAACAGAAAACTACCTAAAATGAGTCACCTGGCTTCAGCGTTCGCACCGAAAAACATCTTTTGGCAGTGAATCAGATAGTCGGAAATAGTTAAACTCAACTTCACCTTTCGAAATTTACTGTTTTTTCTCTACCGTGGATATGCTCGCCGACTTCACAGAAAAATGTACGTATTCTGGAGTGAGCTTCTCTTTGCACATCATATATATATATATATATATATATATATACATGGGTATCCAAATAAAGGCAGCACTAGCAGAGTGGAAATCGAATAACACGGCTCCTTATCAAATGTTAAGTTGAGCTGGTATAAACCCAACTGGTCATACGTCGCTATAAAAATATTATAGAATCATTATCAGGTTGAACCCGTAGGGAGACACTAGCCAAATTTGGCTGAGGTTAGGCTCCCATGAGATCTCCTGGTTCCTCAGCTGCGACGCCCTTCGATTACGTTTCGGATTCACCAGCAGCTCTAACAGATTTGATATCAATCATCATCGTGACAACTAGTGATGAGACCCATATGGATTATGAGTTCAGAGAGATGATTCCATCTCGATAAATCCTTCTTACTGACTACAGGACAATATCCTACATTTCATGAATACAGGCTGGCTGGTAACCTTGACATACACGGGGGGATGTGCATGCTTCCTCTGGCCTGAGAACACTGGACCACCAAACTGCTCAGTGCACCATGCAAAGAGTCTGACTTTGCACTGACGGAGGGTGTTGCGCAACGGTTGCACTTTCTGCAGCCCATGAATGATGGAGCTTCTCCTTGGAACGAAAGAATTTGACTGGAGCAATTTATCATCCTTCAAGCACCTTTTCCCATTAATCGGGCTGACACGCAGTCACCCAATGCATTTTCTTAGGCGTACTTTCAATTGCAGTGTCCTGACTGAGAAGTTGAAAGTGCAGTATGGTTTGTTTCCTACCATTATAAACTATGAAAACCCCTACCTGTAAAGTTGGTGATGGGTTTCCGGTTGTCTGATGCTTAGTATAATAGGTTCAGGGTCATCGGCATGATTCAAGTTCTTCTGCGTGAAGTTGTAATTCTCGGCTCTACACACCTTCCTCATTCGCCCCAGTTTACCACACACAAGAAAAGTGGTGTTGCCAAGACGCCATGAATGTCACCACAAGAAAGGCATCGGTTGCTTTTACAAATATCAGCAAGTTAAGATTTAGTCTCTGGGTTTACCTGATGAACCTCGCACCCCACGATAGAAAGACGGCGTGTTGAGCAAAACTCTCTCAAACTTGACTGTAGCTTCCTGGACATACTCATGTTGTCTACAGATCTCCTCGCTTCAGCTAAGGGTAGTTCTTTCTTATCAAGTATGCGACGTTGAACGCAACGACCCTGTATAGGCTCCTTGAGCTGGTCGGCGAAATCACATTTCGTATTCTTCAAATGCAAAGCGAACTCTTAGACCATTGGATCGAATTTCACACTTTCAACAGCCTGACAACTGACTGACACTATGTGTTTCATCAGAAGACCCTTGTGTAGTTATCTTCTACGGACAATCCGTGGTGAGTGTCTGGATTTGTTCACTTCGCTTTCGGAGGATACACAGCAAATCAAAGCGTTAAACTCAGTGTTCAAGCTCTGATGAATCAGTCTCTAGGTACATTGGTTTGAGGATAAATATGCCAATAATCGCGACACTAAATGTAGTGTGAAGTACTAGCTGGAAACGTCGTTTATCGTCCGTCTTGGAATCGTGCCTGCTTTGAGGCTGCGTCACAGTACCACACATAGGACCCAAACGCTCTTTACATCATAAGAGTTCATCGGTAATATACGGTGGATCGAGTCAGTCTCAAAAAAATTAGAAAAGTCCATCTCTGGCGAGATGAGCAAATCCACTGAAAAATGTGACCTTGGACGAGCTTTCAAAATTCGACACCTTCGAGAATCTATTATCCTTACGAAACTAAACTGATCTGAACGGTCACCAACTCTAGTCCGAATTAACCCACATTGTCCATGAAGTCATATTAGAGGGGAAGTATTCTATTGCACACTGATGCGAATTGGCGTTCTAGACAATGCTGGTCAATATGTCGTTCTTCACGAAACTCTGAGATTTGCGGTCATAGACTGACGGACAAAATGAATCGCAATGTGCTGACTTTTATAAGGGTAGTTCGTTAGCAAAACACGGAAAATCAAACTGAGAATTGAAACAACTGCACTGAAGTGGAGGTCGTTATATGTGCAAATGTTAGAGGGACAGGATTTTGTTGTCCAATGAACCACGATAGACACGCATTCCTTAAACGTAATGTTGCGTGCCAATTGCAACTTGAACATCAATCATTACCCTTGAAAGCACGATTATCATTACCGAAAACAAATTGCATCTATCAACTTAGCGCGCATCCCCCGCTCAAAACCTGATGCCGACATTTAGTGACCACATGCGAGTGAATAAGTGTACTCTTGAGCCAGCTGGTTATTTTTATCCAAACGACCCCAAATCGAGAACACAAAGGAGTGCCAGAGAATAGCGGACAGCATACGGTGAGGGTAAATTCACTAACAATTTCTAATTCTCAAGAAACCGAACACCTGAAAACGGATCTTTAATGCTTGTACTTCTCCGACAGGAATCATAAGACAGTATCGGCGAAATGCACTCATTTACAAGTTACTTTGGTGTTAACGGTAGACTCAGCAAAACATCTGGTCTGTTATTTTCCAGCTGAATAGATTGCGCAGATGCTGTCTCATTTCTAAACTGGCACGATATTCGGGACATCTCATTGTTCTTACCATAAACCCTGCAAGGTTGATGAAAACTCGGATGCTACGCCTGCCCCAAGAGGGGCTAGGTTTTCAGCAACCTTATGAGTAGTGTGCTACGAACATTACTTCAGTGCTCGGGTTTTCAGGAAAGTTTGGGCTTAAATATAGTTACTCGAACAACCATGCGAACGACAACCTGGCTGTTGTAGCCCCTTGATGCTACCGAAACCAAAATCCGGCATAACGAAACACCGCTAGGGGATACGGCAAATTTGTCTAAGATTAGACCACAAACCTACCGCATGTTGGGGCCTGTCACACTTTGATCAAAACGCGCCGGCTTGTTACTGCTACCCAGTGGGGTGCGCTGCCTCTCAAAAACTTCAAACCGTAGGAACATATTTCTACTACGAGTGTTTATCCTACGCACCATCAAAGATTTAGGATATGGTACGGTCCTCTTCCATCCTAATGTATTCCGGAACTTTCTATGATCTGAAAAGTTGAACGCTTAGAGGTAGCTGAATGAAAACCAGTGCACACCAAATCGGACCTCGCCTCCAGAGGGCTTTACTTTTCGTAAGACAGCGAAGAATAGCAGTAACAAAACCGAAATGAATAGTATTATATCCGTGAACTATGGTTCGCGCGCCTCAGAATGTTTACTTCCTGACATCTACACTACTGACAAACCACTCAGCCAGAAGACATGAGCAACTGCATAACCGGCTCAGCTCGTCCTTCCTAGACCATCCTGCAACCTGCCTTGTATTCTGCCTTCGAAATTTTGCTGGTTTGGCGGCACTTTTGATAAGCAAGCATCTTCCATTACATGACCAGCCTTGCCTTCCTAGTATAGTTGTTAATTAGCGTCTACAATAGTGGCTTGCAAGAGAGTACTTGTTAATTAGTCCAGATGATTCTCCTTGCCCGCTGAAGAAAGCCTGAAGAACATGGCACGCGAACGATTCCAGTGGTCGGTGTGCCGTCATTTCCTAGATGTACTGCGTGGATAAGGCATCTACCACTGGGCAAGGTCCATAGAAGAGGCTGAGTCCGTCCAGTGGGTGGCGTCCCACTCCAATGTTTTCATCTACTCTTCTCCGATATGAAATGGGGCTTTCTCAGCAAGTACTCTCTCCTACCCTTCAAAAGGATACGCTCCCTTCATGGCTGTATAAAAGCTAATAGCAGTATTTACCGCTGGTGTGTTGGTACTCACGATGATAATGATGATGTTGGATCAGTGACATTTCTACACCATCCCACAAATAATGCTATGCATCCTGTTTCCACACAAATACCCAAGCCATTCAAGTCAGAGTGGCAAAGGGGGCGAGATGGCTGTGGTTAGAGCGCGAATTTATTGATCGGAAGGTCCGTGGTTCGAGCCCAACCTCTGCCTCTCGACTTCCACTGTCTAGGCTTGGGCAACCAGGCAGCATCCCAGCCTTCGTGCTTCCTTCCGGTGGCATGGCAGTTAGGCACCGAAAAGCTGCTACAGCTGAACGAAAAAACAGTGGCAAAACTGTGAGATGGACAACACCAAACCAGCTGGAGTACGAATGCTATCAAACAATCACTGATATTCGGTATTTCTTATTCGATTTCAGGTGTCCATTCTGGCAAGTGGTCGGGTAGTGAAGCACCACTGTGATGTACACTACTCCACGCAAGGGGATTATAATTGTCAGGAACGGGATCCAACGCATCGCAATATCATTCAGAAAAACCAATCAGTGGACACTCTCATGAGTTCAGAATGGAAGGACACAATAGCACTCCTCTCTAACCCTAGCGCGAACTATCACAACTATCATAATCAACGATTGATATTACTGGATTTGGTGTTACAGGACACAGCGACACCAGATATTTCTTCGGTTCACCTGACTTGCCGATGTTACGATATTTGGGAAAACCAATCGAAATTGTTCTGCAAATTAAGTCAGTCTATGCCGAAAAGCCGAGAAACACTGCACGGCTGTTTCATTCTTATTGACAGTCATCAGCAACATGCATCTCACGAAACTCCAGGAAGATTCGCACCTGCGACCTTCCGGCTAGAAGTTGAAAAGACTAAACCGCTTGACCACCAATGGTTCGTCAGCAGTGACTACCTTGCAATTAAACAGGATACAGCACCAGTGATCCTTCAATCACGGAACTCACATTACGTGTTAGGTAGCTTCTCCGGTGAACACTTATCAGTTGCAGGATTCACATAATTTGGGGGTTTATTCAGTGTGCCCGTGTCGCCAACCCTCCAAATTTGCACAAACCACTATCCTAGTAGCGCTCCCTAACGAGACGATAGAATGCCATAAATTTTTCTGGTCATGGATGTGTCCGAACCATCTACACAATCTGATGAGGGCGTGTGTACCGATCATTCATGTTGTCCTTATCTTATTGATCCATGAGTTGTATTGACTATTTTCATCCATCCTGGCTAATTCACCAGATAGGGCCAGTTTCGTTCACGCTATCACTTCCAATTTGCATCCAGAAACAGTGGGTAGCAAACGAAATCGCATTCATCCGCTCAAACAAGTCGCGCGATCCCATCCATGAAGTAAGCGGCGGCATGGCTAGCCCACAAACAATAAATTTCCAATTCTTGTTGGACAAGCATTCCTCACACAGAGGCTGATTCCTCTTGCGAACCCACATAAAAGCCACACGCGAAGGCTCAGACTCGATTTACATCTACCAATCGCCGATGACCTTAGATTGTTCCAATCAAAACTGATCATTTGGAACAACGATAGAGCTTGCCTCTGCCTGTATGTACATCACGGCGGAACCTTGATGGAGCGTGAAGGCTGTTTACACAAGAGCCAGGTGAACGACAATCGTGGAACAATCGTGAGTTTCGGCAATCGATCGAACTGGATTGCTTACATATATGCTATCCTGCCGAAGCTCAGTGTGCCTTCTCAACAATGCAATTTTCCTCCGGCCACAGACCAAATGTCTCTATACCCACAGCTAGATAAAGATGGGCGGAAAACTGCGACCTAATGGTTGGCGATGCTGACTTCCTCTCTTATACTCCATAAGATGTCTAGCTCATCGCAGGGGAATCCATTATCCCTCGTTCACACACATCCGCGAGCAATCGGCCCATAACATTTTGATCGTGCTTAGACGAGTGGATGTGTATCAAGATTCTCCAAGCGGACATGTATCGGCGTTTGGTTTCCGTACCTGATCTTCGCTAGCCAAAGTCAAGTGCACAACCAATAATGAAAGAAGGAGAAAGTCAATTTGGTACGAAAAGTTAGCACAGTATAAACGATCAATAATATGCTCGGTAACCGGTTTGGATGAGGAATCACGTTGTGATAGCCCGATATCGAGATCATTGCAGTTATTGAGAGACTACTGTTCCAGAGCCTTGTACGCCTTTTCAAGTGTCGAATCCTCCTGAAAATAACATAGTATACGTGAAAAATATATGTTCATTGGTTGTAACGACTAATTGTATAAGAAGTAAAACCAGACCTTAGGAGAAAAAGGAAGGGATTGGAAACTCTGTGAATCGCTCTAGCTTGGTATCATCATCATCATCATCATCATCATCATCATCATCATCATCACCATCATCATCATCATCATCATCACCATCATCATCATCATCATCATCATCATCATCATCATCATCATCACCATCATCATCATCATCATCGACAGCATGACATCAGTGTTCAATACTGATGTTTAGCTGCCGTGCAACCATAATTTATTTGAAAGCCTTATTATGAAGAAAAGAGAAAAGGTAGACAGAGAGGGACTTGGTGCAAGCTTAGTACAATCATTCCGAGGTGCCTACACCTCCAGACACTCATTCAGGCAATCTGGATAGAAACTGACAACAAGATCGCCACTGACATCGGTTGGCAGCCATATCTTGCAGCTTCTCCAACCAGGCACAGTGGGGATTACGCGGTCCCCATCCTGGTAGGCGAGTAGCAGGGACAGCACTCAAACGTTTCGTAATCTCCTTCATACCCCTCTGCCAGGTCAAGGGTTGGCCACCTCTCTGTTTCCGCCACTCTGAGTTGGGCATGGAAAACAGCACTCTCTTCGGCAAACGATGGTTCGGCATACGCAATACATGGCCTAACCAACGCAGCTTCCCAATGGAAATCATCACGATGGAGGAAAGAGCCACTTAATCTTTCATGGGAGGTGATTGTTCTCCAAGCTAAATTTAGCATGAGCCGCGCGGGAAGTTTGTGAACATAATCCGGTCCCTATATTCACATACTTCTGGGCGTGAGAGTGTACGGTGAGCTCTCCGAAAGCTTCGCTACAAAAAGCGGGGTACGACAAGGATGTCCACCCCCTCCGTTCTTGTTCAACTTCGTCGTCGGTGAATAAATGAGGCGAATGCCTCGATGTTCAACCTACATCCTGAAATGCATTCAGACCTGAGCCGAATGACATAGAACATCCTTGTTCTGCCTAGGGTGATCAGGTGAAACATGCCGGAATTATATTAGCCATTGATTTCATGTCGTTCAATAAAAATTCCGACTGCTAGAGATGAAACCACAAACTCGTGCCATGTTAGTAAACTCTGCTGACCTAGAGATGTTGTTGTAGCCAAACAACTAATCAGTTGACACACGGTAGCATATCGTGCTGTCATTCTGATATGACCAGTTGGAAACGACAGTAGTCAGATTGATGGAGCTTCGCAGACTTTCGAGGAGCGCTCATTGAATAACTATGTCGCCGTAAGTAAGTTAGTACTCTTCAATAGCCTGACTTGCAGTCTGCTGCGAACCTGAGACAGGGATCCGAAGAGACCTAAGACCAAGCCGCAATCAGTGGTGATAAAGTGGATCAGTGGACCAAATATTGTTCGCAGCGTGTAAATATTCACACCTGTTTCACTCTGGCAGGCTTATAAGCGAGCTAAGTAAGTCAGGCAAATTGCACATATACTTATTGGTGACCGAGAAGACGGAAAACATAGACGAGACAGTTGCTTATACGCGAAGGCGAGCGGCTCAACATAATTGAACGCTTGGACGAGTGTGTCGCGAGACGGCTACGGACCAGATGAAGGAATGCACGGGTTGGTCAGAATGTGAGCCAATCATGATGGAGCATTTAAGCCCTCGGCTTCTCATCCCATGAGGAGGAATCTAGCTTGTGGGAAATTCCGTGGTAAGCCTGCGATTACAACTGCAACAATTTTCCTTTGTCTCCCTCAAGCAATGCCTTTTGATGTACCGTGATGGGCGAAATAGCAAGCCACGAACGGTCTGCAAAACACAAAACTGCGAGGAGACAAAGTGTTTCATTCAAAGGAGAATCTTACCGCAGCTGAACACACACGTAGCAATTAAATTATGTTTAACGAAGGACCAAATGAATCTCGGCTGAATCTCTCGCTCACCAACCTAATAAGTAGTTAAATCAAGAGAATCAAACCTGAGAACACTAAGTTGGCCAATGAGGTAACAAAATGAGTTTTACAGTCGATTTGTAAATGACACGTTTCTGATATATGATGATTGACACTTCAGCCACCATCTATTTTGAGTGATTTTATTGGGACACATCCGAATATTTTATCTACGTGTGACCTCGATCAGGAAAACTAATGGTCTTTAGTCAAGTGTCACTGACTCGAAAGCATAGTGCCCATATTCGATGAAGCCACCCCGTCTGGGCTACACACACTTCAACAGCTTTACTCCACCGAAAATCAAGCGAAACTTCATATTTTGTGTTTACGATGGAAACGGGAAACTTTTCTTCAGATGACAGCCAACCAGTGAAATTCTAGTCCGAGGGTTTAATAATACCTCTCAAAGAACTTTCAATTTACCAATCGCATTCACTACTCGCCCACCCCCATCAGACAACTGAAGGACAAACTCCCATGAAAGCCAACCTTTGTGCGTCCACCAAATTATCTGTAGAGACACGGATATCGGTCGAACAAATGATGCGGCTATCCAAATGCATGTCTGAACGCGTTACGAGGAGTCTACTCAAAACACAATAGGGTGTGTGGCGGTCGCCCCCTTGTTCCTTCAACCAACCGCTACAAGTGAAATTGACAGTCCTCTTATAGGCCACTTGCTCACTGCAGGATATTAGGACAGTGTTGCAACGGCTTTTAGACTTATTTACGAAGTTCCACTATAGCAATTCGGATATTACCCACTGCCGAAGGCCAGAGCAGCTTTCGTGAACTTGCACCACCTGTGGCGTAGGCGTGACATCAGCTTAACCGTCAAGGGTCGAGTTTACAGTGTCGCGGTGTGCTCCATTTTATTTTACGGGTCAGAAACCTGGTCACAGCGCGCTGGGGACGTCAAAAGACTTTCAACGTTTGACCACCTATTTTTTCGGAGCATTGCCCGAGTCTGGCGGCAGCACCGGATCAGTAATGCTGAAGTACGTCGAATGGTTTTTGGAAGAACTAACGCACCCAAGATAGATGAACTGACCACACTCCATGGGTTGCGTTGGCTCAGTCACGTAATCTGTACGCAAGTCGACCGACTTCACCGAAGAGCCCTTTTCGCACAACCACGCAAAGGGTGGAAACGAGCCAGGAGAGGTCAAACAATGACTTGGAAGCGAAGTATGAAAGTCATTACCAGCAAACTCGATTGCGCTGGTCATTGTCATTTCCCTGAATGGGGACCCCGAGACGGGACAGATCAATAACTAGAGACAAACATGACCCAGTCGCGCTGTCAATGCCGCTCAAGCGTTCAAGCTATTTCCTTCAATGCATGGTTCACCTCTCGATCTGTCCACTGACGCGTCAATTATATCAGTTAACGCCTCCAAAGCGTAGCTCCCTATCTGTCAGCCAGCTTCATTTGTTCTACACATATGTATGCCTGAGTCATAACAATACACAGTGAAAACGTTACCTTCGCTTATGCTGTTATTATTAATGGTACTATAAGTGAGCTCCAAAGGTTTCCCGAACCGAATCCACTCGGGAGAATACTTTAAAACATGAGAAGAAAGACTGCAGTAATCCCTGTATAAAGGTTACTTGCGAGAAGCCATTACCTTGGAGGAAGCGCTAATTGCCAGTCAAGACTTAGTACACCCTCCAAAAAGTGGTTAAAACGACCCTTTCCCGACCCAGTCTCACTTGGGAAGGAAATACTGTACATCGTTTTCATGCAGCATGTCTAGCGATAAAAAACTGCGTATATCCCAATACGAATTTATATGTTCCAAAAGGTGATTAGCATGTGGCGCACTACTGAAATTGCCGTAATCCCCCAAAAACTTCTTACCTTCGTGTCGGAACATCTTACCAAAAAGCTGATGAGCTAACGATAGAAAACACCACTACCAAAGATGCAAACTCACTTTGAAGAAACAGAAACGAAGGTAGGTAGAGCCAAGATGTTTATTCCCGTCCGAATAGAACACGCTCATAGGAATTGTTGCAACACCCTAGACAGAGGAAAACAAGTCGACGGATCCTGATAGTTGATACAACAAATGTCGATAATTACCAGGATTGGTTCAAAAAACGACCCAAACAGTACAGTTTAGAACTAACAGCTTGAATTTGTTGATTCCGTAGAGCGCCCGTTGAAAAAACTGGTAAACTGTTATTCTCCAAAAAGAAGGGGTCGTCCCTTGAAATTCTATTTTAAAAAATTGTTTTCTAAGCCGACATCAATTGCTTACACATCAACCGTTCAGGGCCTCTGACATGGAACACCAGTCATAAAGTTGATGAAAACTCTTCGACAGCCCACGACCGGTTTTACTCTTCTTAAGGCTCATCAGGGAGGCAGTTAGTCTCCCAGGTTTCTATCGACCTCATCTTCCACATGGAAACCAAACTGTACACAAATGGCGAAATATGGGGCCAAAGGGCCCACAGGACCCAATTAAAGAATCCATTTTTCGCCCAAGAGAACAAACCAACAACCTTAGACTAACAAAACAAATTGCGGGTAAATGTGATAAGACTTCGGTTTCGCTGTTTCATATTTTTAGACATCTGGTTGGGTTGAAATTCCTGCGAGGAGTTGTAGAGTCTACTAAAATTGAATCAATCAACAGAGCACTCAACTCGTCCGTGAGCCGAATTATCAAAAGTACATATTTAAGACCTCTCTTAATAATAATAAAAAATCGCTGCACTGCAATACCCTTTCAGTGCTTAGCTGCCATTTTACCCAAAGAAAGCACGAGGGTTGAGATACTGCCAGGTTGTCAACTCAATCGAGATACCGAGGTTCGATTCGAACCGCGGGCCGTCCGGTCAGTAAGTTGGTGCTTCAACCACTGAACTAGTTTGAGCTCTTACCACAGGAAAGGTGCCAAAAAGAGAGGGTGACCATAATTCACTAAGTGGGTTATGAAATCTAAGCAAGATTCGAACCATCTACTCTGAACCTTGAATATGTCCCCTGGATTATCCTCATGCACACGGATCGGTACAACATTCTGAGACAGTAGTGAAAAACCGTTGCAAACGTGCCAAGACGTACCTTGTGTTTGATTAACCAGTTGTTCACCACAACATCATAGGTTAGTGCGGGATCGTTTTCTAGTTGATCCTTCGGTATCGCTGAACAGGAAAGAGGATGAACGTCGAAAAAAATGTCTAAGTCCGAAAGATGGAGGTAGAGGTAAAATAACAAATTAAACATCGCGAAAGGCTCCTGGCTTGAACTCCTAGCAGCGTCTGACGATAAAGCATGTGAAACACGTTGGCAACACGTTGCATATCCAGGTAAAAGAAAGAAGAGATTCCGAATACTTGTTGGGTACGTCCAATCTCTGGCAGTTTTAGCTAATCACACCCATGGAAGCGGTGGTCAGACATGTCGCCTCTACTGGGGCTCATACAGGCTATAAATGCATTAGTTTTAAATACACAGCAACCCAGTTTTTATATTACGATTAGATATACTTAATCGATCGGGCAGTTCAGCATTGAGAGTGAGATATTCAACCTAGTGAACGTCACATTCACATCACCAAAAAGGTTGATCATTAAGGGCCTAACAGAAAGCGATAGTGAAGAGGGGAAACAGTAAACTCCGGCGGACGAAAAAGATGAAAGTACCTATTTGACACAACAGCAAAACTTCAACGAAAAAGAATTCACGCACAGCTTTTGCGGTTACCAGAAACGTCAGTGTGATCCAGTCGCGTTCGTGTCGCGTGCTTATAAATGAACGGCTGAAATTACCAAAATCGTCTCACTACTTAACCCTCAGGGAATAATCGAAGGTTGCAATTTTTCATTGTGCCTTGGAACAATTCTGAACCGAGAGGAAAAGCGTTGGTATTCATTCCCGTTTCAATTCGTTTCCTTCAAAAATGTATGTTTCCGGTGTAGCGTTTTGTGCACCCCTGACAACTCTATTAGATTTTCTTGTTACTTGATCAGTCAGTTCAGTCAGTTTATGAGCTATAAGCCATGTGCCAAGGGTACGTTGGTTCCAGCGCTACTATTTCTGTCACCGGAAAATGGGAGAGCAGGAGAGACATAGCGAAGCATTAGAGACGGTGTCATGATCAGTTAGTTCCGGAAACTGGGCAGTTACGCAGTGAAGGCGTACGAGCACCACTGACTGCGTGACTGAGCCAGGTCTGCCAGTGTCATTAACCATTGGTGTGTTAATCGTCCGCATGTGAATACAGTTGGCCCTAATCGACTATGCCTTACCGCCCTCTCGACCGTGTGAAGAAGAACATGAAGAACATGCTTCCTCTCGTGGTGAAAAGAAGAAACATGCACAACGGATACTGATTCGTTGTATACTGAAACCTGTACGGATTTTCACGGAAACCAAGAAAATCTTCTTAGACTTGAAGATGCGAATGGGCTTCTCCAATATCAACCCACATGATTCTGTATATTGAAGCATCATAGTATTAATCAGTGTGTAAACATTCACCTTCGGTACAAAGACGGTGTTTCTTCTACAGGACTGTCAACTAGAATAACGGAGACAAGTTTTGCCTACATAGCCACTATCACCGTTTGATAAGCCAACATGCTACCTGACATCCTCCGTCACCAACACAAACATGGAAACAAATCAATCATATCGTTATGAGTTATAGATGGCGTGCATGTGTCCAAAACTGCAGCTCCTTGCAGCACCTTGTTTTGACTCCGATGATGGTGAAAGTCACAATATGACAAGGGTGGCAGTGAAACGAACGACACACCCATTCACAACTCGTGGATGCGGTATGAACATCAGGCAGAACACCTCTAGTCACAGATAAACTGGCGACCAATGTAGTTTTCATCTTAGCATATGGCAAACGTTCCACCATGGCCAGTTTCAGTGAGAATGCAATCTGAACAGGAGAGTAACTGAGGATTCATTGCGTTGAAGCATAATGGGACTACGGGTCCTATTCAAAAACAATGCGCTGGTGCCTAAAACAGAACTCACATCTATGTTCTTTGCTGTCTGGCAGGAAGAAAAGGTACTCTGTTCGAGAGTCCATCATTGCCCAGATTTTCAGGAAAACAGAACAAAATGGTTGTGCTTACCACAGGGAAATCAGTCTTACAACCAATTCTCAGGGAACCACAAGTGTCTCTCATACTCCGAAGCTTATGTCAGTGTTGTAAAGAACACAAGTATGGAGAGCAAGCTGGCATTTGAGTTTAACAAGGTGCATTAACTAAATCTTTACACTGCAACAGAATTTAGGACACCACCATCACAGGTAACCAACTATTGTAGTATTTCCGGACAGAAGTGCAGCCATAGACTTAGGTGATTGAAGCAGATCATAGGAGTCGCTGTCGAGGTTTAGTGCCCCCGACAAATATATGGCATACAAAGTCAGAGTTTACGGGAAAATGACGCAGGTGTTCTCCTTTCTTAGTGAAGTTTGCTATGTTTCAAATCTGTCGTTTCAATGATGGTGTCACTGCGAAACGTTTTGTTTTGTTTGCCAATTAGTCGGCAGTGGCACTCTCTTCACTGCATACGGTCCATTTATTTGGACTATAAGATAAAGATAATCGTTCAGATGTAACCCCCTTTCGGTGTCTAGCTGCCAGGCCACCAGAAGGAAGCACGAGGGCTGGGATACTGCCAGGTTGCCCAAGACGAGACAAGGGAAGTCGAGGGGAAGAGGTCGGGTTCGAACCACGGACATTCCGGTCAGTAAACTCGCGCTCTAACCACAACTATGAGTAACACTGGTTGTTCTGGATTCGAGCGAGGGACTCCAATCGAGGAGGTAGGATAAGCGCCCTCAAAATTTTGTTCTTCAGTCTGGTCACCTGGTAAGAACTAACAGCCTTCGTACCACTGACGACTTTACTCCCGAACAGCATTCCGAGCAAGAACGGAAAAGCTATCGCTTCATTTACCGCCAAAACTGCATTATCACAAGAATGTTATTTTACCGTTATCAATGCACATCAGTTTGATTACTTTTCTCCACCAATGACCCCATACATCCCATCTGCGTAATGTCTGAATCGCAAAATTTCCATGCATTTCGCAGGTTGCGCAGATGGTGGCGCCATATCCTGTCTACGTGCAAGTTGACCACACCACTGATAAGCTAGCTACTCGTGACCAAACGGTACAATATTCGGCTAGTAACCGGAAGGTCAAGAGTACCAATCGCTCGGAAGATTTTTAAAATACGTAGTCCTGCGGATCCTCAAAACGGATGAAACAATGCTGGAGTGCTATTCATTGTTCAGCACAGATTAACTTCTCAGCTGAGGTACATATCACACAAATTTTTAACCAAACGTTTATCATTGTATGTTCATCGGACAATCGCGAAGGTATTTACAAAAAGTTGAATGTTTACTTAATAGGTTTGACACTCAACTCGACAAACTAAACTGGTTTAGACAACAAATAAAAAAGAAACGGTAAATTTCCTGTAAATCTACTTGGATGCAAACTGCACACAACAGGTGGCAAGGATAATAACATACAAACTGAGGTCAATCCTAAAACCTGCCTTTATCATAGGGCAGTGATACGCTATTCGAATAGAAGTTACGGAACACCCGCTTTCGACAAAATGGTAAATGACACGGTTCCATCTTTGGCTTGCAATTGCGGTATCTGTGACCAACAGGCTGTGAAATTGATTTTGTGTCCACTTATTTTCAGACGGCATACCAACGTTCAAAACAGCCAAGCACACCGTTTTCTCTGCGATCTTGTTACTGTCAGCCAGTAAGCGACTGAACCGGAAAACTAGCTCTCGCGTTCAGCCTAACGAAGATTGACCTACTCATGTCAAACATGTCCTCTTCGTTATGATGTCGAAAACTAACTGTTATCTATAAACTTTGTATCAGACATAGACGTTTTAACTACCGATACTTAGCGTTTGTCCATCTTCACGCCGGTTGCTGCACAGATCATGATTGGTACTAATATGTGCTTATACTAGCCCGATTACCGCCTCTACGTGCATAGGACATACGAAAGATGTCAGTGTTTGACCATCGGTATCTCCGAAGCATTGGTCGGGTTTGGTGGGAGCATCGGGTTAGTAATGCTGAGGCACACCAGATAATTTTCGGAAGAAACTCTCCCACGATAGAAAAATGACTCACGCTTCATAGGTTAAGCTGTTTAGGACGTGCATTACGCAGGCCAGAGGACCGTCTGTCTGGCAGAGCTCTTTTCGCCCAGCCTTGTGCTGACTGGAAGCAACCGAGAGGTGGACGATGTATGACCTGGCAACGAAGTATGCAAACACTAACCAGTAAACTTAGTCGGATCGACATCTGCCACCTCCATTGATGGGAATCACCAATGGTTAATGACACTAGCAGGAATGGCCCGATCGCGCAGTCAATGGCGCTCGTGCACCAAAGCTATCGCCTTCAATGCGTAGCTACCCAGTTCCAGAAATAACGGAACATTCCATCGCCTCCAAGACTTGGCTATATCTCCCGCACTCTCCCACTTTCCGGTGATCGGAACTGTAGCAACTGGACCAATGTACCCATGGTACATGGTTCATAGCTGATAAATTGAAATGATAGATGAGTGCTGTTCAACTCGTCCGAAGTGTCTCACTATCCGACAAACCTATATCTAATCTACTACACAGCACAACAAAATATTTGGAATGCAGTATCAACCCTAGTTTCGACTGCACCATGACCATTGCGGTCAGAGTTGACTGCAAGCGTGAGCAGCAACTCGTCGTTGTGAAACTGCCAAGTGTTGTATATCACTTGAATCGGTAAATCAAACGTTGCACAACACAGTGAAAGCAAGTTCGATACGATCAGCCATATATCGGGCAATACGTGCGCACGCTTTTGCAGAGAATAAAGCAAAGTGTATTTTACAAGCGTGCCACATTGCGAATTCGAAAAATTGTAAGGATACTCATAAACCTGCTACGAATCACCTAATTCGGTCTGCTGGCGCAGTGCTGCAAGCTTACTTCGATTGATTACCAATAGATATCGTGTGTGTCTAACAAAAATTCGTTGAGCATTCACAAAAGGAGGTGTTGAATTTGTAGACATTATCCGCGTTTTCGGGTATAAGCTTGTTGAATCCTCCTGCGAATCAACGGCAATCAGCTGTTATTTTTCCTATTTGTTTGACTACCCATGAGGAGCGTGACTTCCACCGGTCTAACATAACACCGTTCTGATTCCCTGGTGCTCGCTCCCCAGTTTCTTTGCTCCCCGCTTAAGGTTAGCTTAATTGTGGTTACTAATGTCGAGATTTTGTCGCCTGCCCATCCTTACTTGCAATTTCGAATGTCTGCTCCGGCGAGAAAGTGCCGGCCCGGAGATGGAACTTGGACCCCTCGGATGGCAGGCGAGCACGCTATTCACTGCACCAACTGGACTTTCCCGGAAACCCTGTTTTTTGTATTACCTTTGTATTGCATTTTACCTGATAGCCCTTGTTGAGTTTTTGTTTTAAAGGGGCCTAAGCGCGTATCCCGATTTCGACACGTAACACTTGCTACTTTGTCACACTGTCAGCTAAAGACTGCAGGTATAGTTAATTTGTGCCAAACTCACCCGATACCCGTTTTCCAGATGGTCTCCGTTTCCTTTTGATTCAGCAATACTTCCCGAACGAACTAACTGCCTCCCGCGCCGCAAACCCTGTATACAACCTTTTTACACTGTCTGACTGCCCATATCCGTACGTTTGGATCTCATCTGGTACTTACTTGCTATTGCTTCCAGAAAGGCCTGCTGCCTCACTGCCCAATTTTCTGCTGTATTCTATATGCAGTGTACGCCCAGTCATTGCCGAGACTTTAACTCTTGCTAGGTGTCCATCTGCGTTTCCCGGCGGTTTGTTTATGCGCCACTTGGGATCGTTAATTGTGGTGTGCAGCTGCTTGATTGTTTGTCCTATGTATACCTTGTTATCGTACCAATACTGAGGGTAAAGTTTTACTCTTTTAGAATGCAACCCTAATGTTAACCGTATTCAACATCCTTCTAATGACTTCAAATGTCCTTGTTTTGTATGGGATGACTGCTGTCCAAACTCGGTCCTCTTTGGGCCATAGTTCTCGGGCTAATACTCGCCTTAGTTGGCAAATCGACTTCTGCCAACAGTGACAGCAAGAACGTCCTAGTAATAAGTTCACTACTCGTTACTTGCCTAAACAACCACGCACACAACCGGATGGTAACGGTTAAGTCTGTCAGTGCACTCAATTTGATGGCCACACCCGTGAAATCGGTCGCTAACCAATCGTATTTCGATTACGCCCTTTTTGATGACCGCTTGAGGTAAGGACGCTCCGCTGTGTACCGCGTGCAACAAGACACGCTGTGACACACTAGTGCTCGTGAAAACCAGGCTATGATGGGCTTTTTAAGCGGACTAAATATTATGCTATGGGTATCGAACAGATAGTGGCGATGATTGTCTGCTACCAGATTGTAAGTCTGAACAGTTCGTTCGTCAGGTTAGTTAGGTTAGGTTAGACTGATAATTTGATCTTGGGCCCACAACGACGAGGTTTCTAGCTGATACTCACTGTCCTTTCCCCAGTGGATAGCGTGATCTTGCAGTAAACAGCTTTGCCAACCATGTAATCAAATATTCGACTTCCGTCCGTCCATGCACCAGCCTGACACGTCCCAGGAAGGTTGGGATTTTCGTAGTCCAACCATATCTGTGGGACATATTTCCGTACAAAATGTGCGATGGGTGCAAATCAGGGGATTGGATAGCTTCTGGAGTTCATATCATATGAGGTAACAAAGAAACACAACTTACGCCACAAGGCCACATCAGCGACTAGAAAGTAACCACCCATGGGTTGAAGAGCCCGCATCCCAATTTGGTTTACTCGTTTTACCATGGTTTTCCCTTTGGGTTCAATGATATCACACATCTCGTGAAAATAGGATTTCCCGGTAGACAAAAGCGTCGTTTCTTCCTCTAAGCTTCGAGCCACAGCCTCCTGCAATCAAAAACGATAAGACATTGGGGGGCTGAGAATGCCGCTGCATCTTAGGTGGGACGCAATACTCAACGTCTAGCTGAAGGAGGCAACCGTTCACAACCTACCTGAGTTGGAGTGGGACAAGTGTAGACAGTGTTTTGCTGGTGTAGCTGCATCCCATGAATAAATTTCTCCGGGCCTACGGTCCAGCCCAGCTTCCATCCCGTCACGCTGAATGTTTTCCCAGCACTGCCGATTGTCAAGGTTCGACTCCACATGCCTGGAAGTGAGGCTACAGAAAGGTGACATGCAATGAAGAGAGAAATCAGTGTAGTGTTCCGAGAGTTTAATAAAAAACTCAGCATCACACCTTGTCACGACTTTGGTTCCAATGAACAACAGCGCTTGGTAAGAAAACATATAAAAAAGACGACTCGTTTTAATGATGTGGATTGAAGAAGGGGAGACAACTGGTTACTTAGTGGGTACGTCGAAGATGGATTATTTCGACAGGGATGCGTTCACATTCTCGTTTTGAAACGAAAAGTCAGATGTGATTTAAAGCAACATACACTCAAGTCTTCCACATATCCCACCTGATGGGCAGAACAAAGATACGAATTTCAAAGGTCCATGACACGATTATTTGTACTTTCAACAGCGCTGTAAGTAGCACAAATTTGCCTGCAATTTTGCTGTGAAATTTAACTACCACACTACACTACATTTAACAACCACATGTTGAAATCAGTTCACTTTAAGACGGAAACTTAATTTTTCATTGGGGCAGGCATTCGCTGATCTAATTTAGACTGCACAACTCCAAAAGCATAGTTGAGAGCTGTCCGGTTGATGATCGGGATGATCACCGTCTCAAACGATAGAATAATATGTCGGACGAGACTTCCTAAAGTGAGGCGGTAAAATAACTCATTTCCTTTGAAAAGTGATAAACATCCATAGGTCACTCCGTCTGACCACTCAGGACCGGATAAACCAGTACATAGGAATTGCAGTCTTGAAAGACTAACAACAAGACGTGAAAACGTATGACGCATTACAAAATATTTTCCACCAGCCGTACAAAGCAGGCGATGAAGGCCGTTCATCTCTCCTTCGGCCTTTTGTCTCTTGACCGCTGGGTTATGACCTAACATAAAAAATTTTGCACATCTGTGTATGTTAGTACATAAAAACTTACGTTCCATTGTTAAACAATACAAGACCGATATTTCGTCAAACTACCTGTTAGTAAGAGTTATATCCGGCTGAGTAGTCAATCTGTTATATCTGACTGCTGTCCCACTCCAGTGCCTAGGAACACAACAGTTTTACTGCGAACAAGCGAGTGCGAAAGTGTGAGTGCGAAAATACAACGGCCTGAAGTTATTTTATTGGAGGGGCACTGTCTGACCTTGGTCCAACGCTGCCTCGCGGAGTTGAGGGTCGCAGTAGATTTCGGGCATTCAGTGGTTACTTTCAGGAATCCGACCTTCCTGATAAAGAGTGATTGCGATGTTTTACACGAAAATATCGCAACGTCCATTGCCCATCAGTCTTTGGTTAGGCGGTGAACCGCAGTGCCCGTATGTGTCGCGGAGAAAGAGAGTCATGCTAATCCTGGAGTTCGCGCCTACAAGAAAACAAGATGACAAGCTTCCACCCAATCAAATGTTTGGTCAACATAGCTCGTAACGTCTGTACCGGAGACAAGCCAGATGCAGAATTGCGCCTCATTTCTAAAGCCCTGATGGAGAACGGCTACCTACAGAAATTCGTGCTGTGAGACAAGACGGTCATGCAATCAGGTAAAAGCAAGCAGTCACTCTGCAGAAAAGAAGCCGACTCCCCTACATAGGTGATAGTCTCTGAAATGGTCACGTGACGGCTCAACAGTTCAGGAGCTGTCAAATGCTCAACGTTAACTTGAAGGGTACGGTGTCCATTCACGGCTCATCTACTCCTTTGTTTGCACGTGTTCCGCAGACTATGTGGGGCGTACGATGCGGTACACATCCATAAAGATTGCTGAGCACATTCCATATTGCAAACTTTGTGACAACCCAAACTACGCGATCAGTGCGATTGCCACCCAACTGATTGGCAATAAACACCGGATCAATCCGGCCGGATCCAGCATGATCTATCGAGTGTTAACAAACTATTCCAAGGCCGTCTCATAAAATACACTCGTAAGAGCCGAAGTAACTGCAATTTTGCTACGACAACCGACCAGTTGCATCGGAAGTTTCACATAAAAGCTTTGTCCCTGCCATGTCCCACCAAATCTCCGGGTCAAAGTATCTCTAAGATGACTCAAGCGCTTCTTTAGTGTGTAGAACGATTTTAGAGACTGACACTACTGGCCAACTGCATTGCAATGTGATCCTTCCTTCAAACCTTGATATGAGTTGTGTGCATTTGCCCGTCGATGGCTGGAGCGCGAGATAGCTCAGTGGTTAAGGCGCCAGCTTACGGGCCGAAAGCTCCGTGGTTCGAAACCAACCTCAGCATTTCGACTGCTCCTCTCTAGGCTTGGGAAACCTGGCAGTATCCCAGCCCTCGTGCCTTCTTCTGTTGGCATGGCAGCTGGGCATCGAATGGTTGCTACGGCTGAATGACTTGCCGAGTACCTGTTGAAATAACATGATCGCAACGTGCGTTCTAGGTTATGGTGAGCATAGTTACCATAAGACGTTTCGGAAAGATGACTTTCAGACGGTTTCAGACTTTTTCCCACCAATAGCCAATTCTTCTATTTCATGACGCTCACCTTCGAGCAGCATCAGTGTGATCTAACGGACAAGATAGTAAGCACAGAGAAACGTTTTAAAAAAAGCTTGGAAATCAATGTGTAGCACATACGCCTGTAATAAATCAGCAGCACTCTATGCAGTTGGCCGTCGTTTATTGTACCACCCCCTTCAGGTTCTCTTAAAATATCACCATTCTCACTCACAACGTTCAAAAGCCCCAGCAGGCAGCCTTGTCGAACACCGAAATTTAAAACAAACGCTACAAACTCCTGTTCATACGAGTGTTGATCACGTGGTAGCTGATATGTTCGACGAGCTTGGCGATCGGCTCGCAAACGTTTCGTCCTCATGTGAGGAGACATCACCAGTTCGCAGTTGGGTGGATACCTCCTCTTTCCCTGCGTGCGTTTATATAGCATTTGAAGACTATATGTTATCTTCTAACGAGATTGGTTATTTGGGAGACAGGTATAATAAGTGTTCTTCCGTCCCATTTCAACACATTTGCTCTCAGCTGCTTTTGTATGTTATGATGATGGTGACGTAGGTGGAATATGGGTTTAGGTGAGAAGGCAACGAATGTTCAATCTATAAAACAGCTTTCGTTAGGTTAGCTGCTGATCAGAGTGAACTGTGTTGTTGTTAACCCGGTGGGAATTTTTCGGTCAAATAGATAGTGTTTTCCATTATGGTACTGGTGAAAGGAGGAAAGCCTTTCACCGGGGAGTTGTTTATTGGCAAATACCAACCAGAGTTACAAACTATTAGACAGGAAAGTAAACATCTCATATGCACCTTATTTTTAAAGACTGAACATCCTCACGCGTCTTCTTGAACTTTCGTGGATATTCATTGACTATCACGCGATTGTAAACGAACGCTGCAAAGTAGTTCCACAGGTTCCGTAATAAACCCCACCTTCCATTAGACGCGAGGTGGAGTTACGAGAAAACAACATACTACTCGCATACCTCATCAGTAGTATTCGCCGTTACACTGGCAATATTCTGACATGAGCGACGTGCTTCACATGTAACCGGACTGGGCACACGAGGTGTCTGTTGGTGGTTGTAAGATTTGTAGAATTCACGCTCACAACACTCGCGCTTGAATAGTTCTCCTCCTGACATGGCTTAATTATTCTAGTGAGTCCACACAAAAGAGCGAAGTACTGCACTCGAGATCCACTCTTATCAAACCTCAACAGAAGTGCATATTCTTAGCCTTCAGATGTACAAACTACTTACAAAGATCGATGTGCTCAACTTCACTACCAGAGGTCATTAGCAGGACCAAAGGTCAACAAGACTACAGTGATGACAACTCAGCTTTTTCCTGAGTTATCTCATTCCTCACGAAATCGACAGACAGCCAAACGCCGTTGCATTAATGCTATTCCAGTGGAATCTTGTATTTCCAATGCGACAGTTTCGGCTATTTCTCTCGATAATGAGAGTAGTCTCGTTCAGGGGATGGTCCCAAAAATGAAAGGTCATGAAAGCGATCTACCAGCTAAAAAGGATCAGTGTATCACTGCGAACAAATGCAGTACGTGTACTGATGGTTGCTTGCGTGGCAGGTAAAAGTGGATCCGACCAAAGGAGAAACTACACACTATACCTAAGACCACCTGCGTAGTTGCTGGTGGGTGACATTTCTCCGGGAGCTACTATATGCATTTACGCATGGTATGCATAGTATACGTACACAGTATGATGAGATAGTACAGTGGCCAGTCAGTGTAGAGCTCGCGAAAAACATCAATTACATTATCGCGAAACTGATTTCCATGATTCCCTGAGGAGAATTATTCACAAGATTGCTGAAAACTGTTCGACAGGCCACGACCAGTTTCACCCTTTAAGGGGTTCATCAGGTAGAGACAGTCCTGAGTTCCCGTCAAACTTATGTTCCACTTGAACCATAAATGCACGAACTTCGAGAAATACGCTCAATTGCAGCAACTGAAGCATGAGGCGGTCTGTACGCAGCACATTTATCTGAAGAGTATCATAAACAAGCGGTTCACTTTGGATTCAGTTGAGTCTCCCAGTAAAACCAAATCGAGGTGCAGATGGGTGTAGTTCATGGTTCCCATGTGGTTCGAAGAGTGCAGAACTATTCCCATTTACTACTGCTATACATGTAGTAGGCAGTAGCCGAAATGAAAAACCAAGAATTTAATACATTTGGGATTACGTGCGAACTAGCTATGAAAAGGGGAGAAGGCAAGCGTTTCACATTCGGTCGTAGGTAACCATTGGGACCCTCGGTTAAATAGGGAATGCATACCTATTTTGATGTGTTTATTCGGTGGGAAAACGAGCCACTCGTATACTTCGTCAGATACACATACTAAATTGTGTCGGATGCACAGGTCCGCAACCATCTCGAGTTCTTCCTGAGTGAATACCTGTATCGGGAAAGGAATGAAGAGAGGGAAAACAAAGATTGATATGGATTATCGGTAAGGGTCAGCGGGAAAACATGAAAAAGCATCCGACAAAATGCTTCCTTTTTTGGTCGATTGCTGTGCGCTGAAGCGCCGTACATCAAGTTCTTCCTCGTGCATCGAGTTGAGGCAAGTGAACCGCTAAATTCGGGGGATTTCTAACACAACACCAGCTGTCACATGGGACGGCTCCATGGGCAGTAATTACGATTATTCCTGGTCCATGAAGACCGATTCACCAAAGTACATAGCATAACAACAGTAAGTCTACGGACATGAAAGATCGTCACTAATTTATGTCTACCACTGACTGCAAAGATCAGGTATTCACCACCGAGTACGCGCCAAGTAAGTTCGCTCATTTCACGAGCAAATCCCTTTAGATGCACCTTTGATTCGTGAATAAAACTTTATGAACAAGTAACCTGTACTGAAAAAGAGACTGAGTACACGAGATCACCTACCTTACCCAAGGGATTGTGAGGGGTGTTCAAAATGATCATCTTTGTTTTTCTGGTGACTTTCGATTCCAATTCCTTCAGATCCAACTTCCAATCATTGCTGGTACGGGCATCCTTTGATTCCAGGGGAGAACGAAAGAAAGAGTCAAGAGGTGACAGGACCGAACACCAAAGCTCTCACATAGGAGGCTTCTGGCGAAATCAACATCGCATAGCAGTGCGGAACAATCATATGTGAAAGTGGGGTAGTTCTAACACCGACGATCTCAGGCTCCATACCTACTGGATAACAGTGGATGACAGACACGAGTGAACTTGTTGGTTGTATGACAATCTCTATAATCAACGACTCGTGCTGTAACGACTTCCTCTGTGATACGATCATGCAGCACTGCGCAGCACTCGCAATTGTTAAGTTGCTGTCCTTCTATAGCACGATCACATGTCTAATAAGACTATTTCCGTTCGGGCTGTTTTCGAAGTCGTGACGGGAGTGCCGTAATGAAGAGAACTTCTAGGTCAATATTGCACTTTGCTGCGACGTACCCGAGGGTTTGCGTGAATGTGCCGCGATCCACAAACTGCAATAGTCATGCTTTGAGGAGAATATGAGTAAATAATGGCACCGGATGAGTGGGCGTAATTCGGTTCCTTCTCACAAATGTCATTCGCTACTGAAAGGGCTGTTGTGATCTGAGTTTACTGAAGCCTAACAGGTGTTGCACGCGGACACATCTTTGATAAACTTTTGCAAAATGGATAAGACATGAAATACCTCAGAATCCCTCACTGTAAGGAGCACATCACTTACACATTAGGAGAAATCTGATTTTCGAGATCGTGCGCCTGAAAGTGGGTTGCATGATCCATGAAAAGAACCACAGAAAACGCACACTGTATCCCATCGAGGCAGATAGGATGGTAATTTTCAGCGAGCCTGAGAACTATTGAATTAGGTAGCTAAACTGGCAGCAGAACCAGTACTCGTAGGACTGTTTCCCAATATCACAATTCTCCTACACGGTCAAGCACCAAAACTCAAGAACGCTACCTGCTTTGGAGTAATAATTCCATCTAATTTGTCATGATCCGTGCCAGTGGGTCCAATCCACACAAGGAAGCATACGGATAGGTAAAAGTCAAAAGTAACAATTGTGATTTAGAGATCACGTGTTCCATAGTGGACACAAGCCCGATATTACAATTTGAGGCAATGTGAAACCATATGAGGGACTACCCCAACGTCAGTGAGCAAGAACCCGTTGGAAGGGCTAAGAAGAACGAAATGTCTCGGATGAAGACGGAGGGGAGGATCAAGCCAACAAACTGGGGGTGAGAGAACTGAATCATTCTGTATCAGGCGAGCATACTTATCCATATCGTATGGTACTCTTTTGTGGAATAATTGTAGTGCAAATTCTAGTGAGTAGGAGGAATGGGATTCCCGGGCCTATACAAAGGCACTCAAAAACCCGGTGGGGCTACGAACTATGGACTTGTTAGTCAGTAGCTTGCACCTCAACTTATCTGTAATTTCAAGATAAGGTAACTAAAAACACTGACACGGATCATGGGTAATTCAAGACTCCCGAAAGCCCACTCACCGGTGTTGGCCTCAACGCAACATAAACCGGAACACCCCCGGCACCGAGAGTCATCGGAGTGTAGCAATCAAAACTTGGGTCCATGATAATCACTTCGTCACCGGGGTTAATAAGGCAGGATATGGCTGCGAACAGAGATCCATAAGCTCCAACGGACACAATAATTTCATTCATTGGATCAATCTCACGTGTAGGCGCAAAAGAATCCCGTTGGAGGACTGTGTCTGCGGTCGCATACCGATGCGGATCACACCGGAGAAACGGTGTGTACAATTTGCTGAGCACTTTCACCAGCCGAGGATGACCCTGTGAGAGAAAAGAAGCGAAGTGGTGCGCATGAGAGAACAACGAGAACATCAATTTAGGGGACAAAGTAGCAGGACAAACTCAGAGACTCCTAAATGACCCTGCGTTATGTTTGACCTTGTAAAACTCACGCACAGTTGACATCAAGTTTAGTCAACAAGAACCTGGAGCTTGTAGCGATGGTGCTTCTTAAAGATGTAGGAAACTAGGGAGGTTCAATTTACTTGTGGAAGTAATCAACCAATCAGTTAACCGAGATGCAACCTGCCACCTCATCGCAAAAGAGAACATCGATCAACCGGTAACTGTGCCATACTTTGGTGCCGATTGTCAATTAGGGTACCGCGGGTTGCTGGGATGTACGACCATATTGTGTTGCTGACTCTCTAAAGAATAAAGAGTGCTGGTAAACTGTGAAATTACCATTAGCACACAACAATGCCGGTTTGGGAATTGCGTTAGCGCTCAACTGAGAGGACTGACGCTTAAACGATAATCCGCTTCCAACAGCGTTGTTTTTTAAGCCAAGAATGACTTGTTGGTACACGTAAGCAAACACATCCCCTAACGGCTGTCAAAAACCTCGAATCGACCAAAAACTGCGTTCAAAGGTTTGAAGATCACCCTTACTTTGCCGACATCATCATAATCATCGACAGCATAACATCAGTGCTCAACACAAATGCTTAGCTGCCGTACAACCATGAATTATTTGAAAGCCTCATGGTGGAGAAAAGAATAGAAGTGAACGGGGAACGGACTTAGTGCTAGTCTACCCAAATTGTTTTATGGATAACAGTCGGGACGAGTTCATTTCTGAATTAAAACAACCATACCCAACCCATTTTTGTCCAAAGCGTCTCTCACTAGAAAACAATGCCGTCATACGAAATGAACCAATCGACTATTTTATGTGTGTGCGCTAGGATACTCTCGGAAAAGGAATTACGGAGACCAAAGCCAATCACGGCGTTTCAGTTAGAAACTCTGAAAAGAAAATTTAAAAGATACTTCCCAGTTATCTTCGTATTTCCGAGTAGTCTAGCAGATCGTTTCAGGATATTCCTAGGAAGCAAAAATTTACTCTCGAGAGTCACATCAACAGCGTTTCTAACGTCGTTTTTGGCATCAGATCCCGTACCTCCGGTTTACCTCACAAGAGTGAACTATGCACCTCAGTGGCTTATACGTATCCCAAGCTTCGTCACCTGTGTAAAACCAGCTGATGATGAGGCAGTTTGGCTTGACTATGAGTTAGATAGGTGGAATTACTACAGTGGTGAACTGATAAGACATCAACAACTAGCAGTGACGATGGTAGTTAACTGCGATAACCTTACAGCCGAAGTGTCATCCCGCGACGACACCACCATGCAGCAAGGCTTTGTGGCTTTTTGGAATTATTTTTGTCCCATCACAACTTGAAAATTCTGATTAAGGTGAATACATACTAGGGACGTTATAGGTACGAAAATTCCGCACGAATTCACAAACAAGTCATACATGTACTTATTTTGAAAAAAGCGAAGTGCCTGACAGCATATTTTAACTGTAGTGAATAGTTTTGACAAACGATCCAAAATGTCACGCATAGATTAGTACACTTGAAGCCGCCCGTTAGCGGAGGTGTCCTGATTTTCGGTGTAGGAACGGTCCCTCAGAACGTTTGAGCCGTGGAAATCCATAATTATTGACTATGTATACTACTAAAACAGAAAACAGTAGTATAATTCTCTGCCACAATTTAAACAGCCAATGCGCTCTACCGCTCTCTGACCTACTCCTCTGCGCAGTGGGCTAAACGCAAGTCAAAGAAGCGAGGCAGCTCTACGTAGTGGACAAGTGCTAGCCTACGATCCAGTGGACGCTGCGCTCATATGAAACGATCGTTCTTACGAGCTTACAAAACCTGTCAAAAGATACGACTTACCATTGACCGAGTGTACTGATGCAACAAAGGATTGACACTGGGGGAAGCCAGAGCGCTGAGATTAGCCAACAGGTGCGCAGGTGGAAGGCATTCTGGAAAGCCCTGTCATACAGCAAAGGAATAAGGACTCAAACACCGTGGGTACAGTTGGAACTACATGGTTGTAAAAGTCAACAAAATGAAGATCCAAAAACAAACCACTTATCATCTCCTCGTTGCCTCTAAATGAGACTGGCGCAGGATAGTAACGGAAAATTTGTGGAGGTCTGGCTTCCGCAGTGATACAATAGGTCCGGCCAAAAAGTCATTTCTATGACTCCTCGTCCATCTGATGAAGCATACTCAACCTCTAAACCATCCACGAGTTTTTAGTACTTCTTGTTGCAAGACAAAAAAACAACCGATGGTAGTCACTCACTTGTCCCAAGTTGATTACTTGGTAGTTCTGTAACAGTTTATTGATTGTTACCCTGAAGAAAAGAAAGATGATGCTGCATGCAAGTAAACCACAGAATGTCTACAGAAAAAAATAAGGAACTTCTGTCAGTTGCCAAGATAGCCCGTTCATCACCAGAAGAGTGCGGTTAAATCAGTCGCGAGTGACACTGCTTCGTGCAGTTCAGGAGCTGATACATCACAAGTACCTCTCTGACTCGACCATGGGTCCCATCAGTTCACTACGATTGTAATGATAGCCATACGAACGGAACTGGTAAGAGACTTCATGCACATCATTTTGAATGCTTGAATGGAATGACGACCAGAGACAACCCAGCAGAACACTCGCGTCACCCCCTTGTAGATCGAGCACGACAATCAGGTCAGGAGTAACCGGATTAGACACGAAACACACATTACAAAAAGCCCAAATTTCCTCGCTTTAAGCGGAAGCGCGGTGATGAAGCGGAATAGATCAATGATGTGAAAATAAAATTCTCTGAGAAAGGCGATAAGTTTGACCTGGGACTGGTGTGTGAATTTTCTCAAGTATTTTTCATCCTGATACGCATACTTATGTAGAGACGTAAGCTAAGATGAATAGACACCTTGTATACCCTAGAGAAGGAAAATTAGAGAAACTTAGCATCTTTTTTCAACACAAGAAAGCTATTTGCATACCTACCAGATGCTTGGTTTTTGATTCTGTACGCGCGTTGCTAGTGCAATTCGGGACATTTTTCACTAAATGTGGCTGAAAAGAAAAGAAATAAAAATAAAGACCGAGGTCTCAACGGTTCTGGTGGGTGTACTGTAAAAGCCTTAATTCGAGGCCTGTAATGTTCAATATATGATTACATTACAACACTTAAATGGAGACTCTTTGAAGGAGAGGTTGCGACCGTGCAGGGTTTTCCATGAGCCACGGCCCAGTGCGGCCACTCGGAAGACGGACGAGACCTCTCCGCGAGAGGCCGAATACTCTCGTTCTCCGTACGAGTTCCTATAGATCTCTTACTGTACAAAGCATGGTTCAAAGCTGGGCTTGACAAGGAATTTGAGTCCTACAAATACAATGACGGTGACTGCTGTTCGCAAAGGCCGCTCTCGGGCAGGACTACTGTGGTAACTGCAGCTTACCATATATTTTGACTACTTCCGTCGTCGTCGTAGTAGTAAAATACCATACCTGAAAGTCTGTCGCTCGGCTCACTGAGCTGGGCAACTTCGTTGCGCGCACTTGGACGCCAGTCGAAGTGATATCTGCAGTGGGTAGGGGAAGCGGTGTTTCAGTGTGCAGGCACATATTGTTGTCCTAGCATCCCTTTCCGGAGAGACCAGTCAAACCGAACGAACTCAGTAGACCCTAACGTATAGAAGGGTGACGAAGGTCACGTGCGGCTTGCGTTGAGCCGCACGTGCGGTTCAATTTAGTTCGGCTTATCAGCTATAAACCATGTACAATGGTAAGTTGATTCCAGCTGCTACAGTTTCAGTCACCCGAAAATGGGGGCGTGGGAGATAGAGTCAAGCATTGGAGGCGACCTCATTGAGTTTGTTCGCACTATGCATTGCTCTAAGGGAACAGGAAACTGAATATCTACGCATTGAAACCGACAGGCTTGATGGACAAGCGTCAGCGACTGCGTGAGTGAGCCATGTCTCCTGCAAATGCACCCAACTCAACACTTTGGGCCCGGTATAAAGCCGATGGAATTTGACCACAAGGCGAACAGGAGGGTGCAGTCAGTGCGCCATATTGTCAAGTCAAGTGAAGACAACCGAAGAGTTGTGACCAACAGTGCATAGAAAGATGGTGTGTTGATCCACCTCACACATAAAACGAACCCAGGGCACATTCATGTGACCAACGGTATAGTGACCAGCTGACCAGGTGTCTGCTCACGTTCGTTGGTATTAGCACTGGGTGAGACCCAAGAATGACAGGACAGATACGAGTTACCAAACCGGTCAAACGCTATGTGACCTCGCGTAGCAGTCGTTTGGAGTCTGTTTGCTATCCCACACCAGTCGTCGGCAGACGACCTTATCCAGTGCGCACTACTACTGATTATTTTGCTGTTTTGCTCACATGATGCATGTTATTTCAGGCTTTGACACTTGTTCATGCACGCAGTTCTCTCGCAGTTTAGTCTTGGTTGTTTCTCTGGCAGTTAGTAGTAACCGGTATTTAGCAACACTCACTCTAACAGTTCAACATTACACCATCATATACAGCACTCCGTAGTCTTGATTACCATTGTTATGTCTGTGAAATGAAAAGAATTCTGACTGTTTTGATCACCGGTAAATAACATCCCATGTCTGTTCGGTGCGGTGACATCTGCCTTCCGTTTGAACCGGATTCGGTAGATGAAGTTCCTCTGGGTGTCAAGACGGACTATTGTAATATATCAGCACTGTCCGTTAGAGCTACGGAAACTCCAGACAAAAAAATATCCGCGCAGAGAAGCCTTCCTGTGCAGTATCATTATCCAAGACCTAATGTATGGTCTACCCACTAGGGAAAGGCCTGATACGTTCGCTTATGGCCAATAGTACTCCCGTCGCTGGATCGGATAGACCCATAACTTATAGCATGCAAGGGTACGCAGGAATCGCAGAAACTGTGTCCACATAACTCGCGTTTGAACAATCCTCTTCCTGTGCTGACGCAATTAATCTGTTTAGTTCACACTGCTTTGATGTGGGTGAACAAAAATAAGTGCGCCAAAACAAGAAATGGACTGCCTAAACGAGATTGACAGGATTAATTCCCTGAAAGACTAATATGAATCCTGGAACGGGGTACACAATCCCAAAGAAACCCGAATTTCTCGCACAAAGCAGTGTCCATATACCTGATGAAAAATGTCACAAGAAGATACTTTAGAGATGAGAGTCCTTGGTTAGAATGAGAAGCAGAATGAGAAAATACCACGCAATCGTCTACGCACAATAAGGAGGCGCTTGTATGATGAAAATCGGATGGAGAATCCAACGGTCTATGTGGATCACCAGTACGAACTAGAATAAAACTTTTCCAACTCAATCATGGTGGACTGAACAACTCCCACGCGACTTCCAGGGCATCAGGTCGATTTGTGGGTCACAGGGTTGGCAGCCTACACCCGTCTTGTCAGGAGTTCACGTATTTCCAATACGTCCAGGATCTGGTCTGTGAGATAATCGATTTAATAATGGAAGTTTCCGAAACACAAAACACCATTGCGTCAGGTACACAGAGCGATAAACACATGTTAAATTCACGTCTTCGACCTGGCCTGTATGTACTGTTGGGGTTACCCAGATAAGCTCCAGCAATTATTCTATAGCATTACGCCGCTTAAAAGTTTACTGAAAACTCTTCGAAAACCTATCACCGGTTTCAAACATTTAGGTATCACTGGTTAGCCGCAGTCCCCCCATTCTTCATCAGTCATATATCCTATATGAACATCAATGGAACATAAAGGGATTGAACACTCGTTTGCAAACAGAGATGGTGCTAAGGTGAGACCAAAATAAATACCAGCATTTCCGCCTCTTGGAGATAACCTTTCTGGCAGCAAATATTGCGCTACAAAAGGCACCATGAACTTGCCTTCAAAAACCCCGATACCTCATCCAGTTTGGATCAAAAGTTCCCTCACCGTGTATTTATTGATTTGGGGCATACGCTAACCCATTCATTTCAGTGTTTCGTAGGCTCAACTCAGACGGAGCCGGACCACTTTTCCCATCTTCATTTATTGCAGGCAGTCTCAGTAACGTTTTCTAACAAGAGCCATTAGTTACCTGACTCGGTGTTGAAACTAACAGTGGGTCTTTTGACTTCGTTCACTCTATACCACATTCCTGTAAACCTACGGTTGTTCTCTTTTGAATATTGGAAGTGATAAACCGTACAAAACTCATAAACTGAACCAAGTGATGCATCAGCATTTTGTTCCGGCCGATACCTATCTAAAGAACATGGCTCACGAACATCCTATCTTTCACACTCAGCGGGAACAGTCATAGAGTTGTATTAGTGTATTGTTAGAAAGTTGGACGGTCGACGAAATACTGCGCAACCACATGTAATCGATACACGATCTAGGAATAAGTGCATTACAAGTCAGCACATTGGTCTGGTTACTGCCTCATTTCGAAATTCCCATTACATAGACAAAGAGCTAAAATAGCAAAAAAGAACGGTTTACGTATTGCAGAAACAGACGTTTACGATTTCCGGTTCTCACACAATGTTATTATGCATATTTTGATACTCCCACACAGTCCTGTTAGAAGATGCAGTCCAATTTGAATAGAATTCCGAATAGTGTTCAAAAGTTGTACGAGGAGATACAAGAAATGAGGCGTATTCGACAAATACACTCATATACATACCAACTTGGTTTTCACGGGGAACTCAGCTGAAACCCAGCTGAATTTCTCGTTCATGACTTTCTTCAACTGAAAGTGCTGCACCAGGCCACCTCATGTTTCGGTTGCCGCGATATTCGAGACATTACAGACGTAACGTACGGTTTCTGAAAGTTCTTCGACGGCCCACGACCAGTTTGACTCTTCTTGAAACTCATCAGGTAGGCGCAGTCACCAAGTTTCCGTTCTCACTGAACCCGAATTGCACAAAATTCGACAAATACATTCACACGCATACCGATTTGGTTTTCACAGGAACTCACCTGAAACCCAGCTGAACCTATCGTTTATGATACGCTACGTTTACGCAATGTATTGCGATATCTCGAATATCGTACCTACTGAAAGATGAGGCGGCCTGGTGCAACACATTCAGTTGAAGAACATCATAAACGAGAAATTCAGCTGGATTCAGTCGTCGCTCGTGAAAACCAAATTGATATGCAAATGAGTGTACTTGTCGAAGTTTTGAACTTGGATTAAGCCAGGACGTAAGGTTGACGTAAACTCGGGGAGTACGCCCATTTGATGACCCCAAAGAAGGGCGAAACCGGCTGTGGGCTGCCAAAGGGTCTTCAGCAACCTTATGAGTAGTGCGTTACGTCTATGTTGTTCCACATCCACCAGATAGTGGTGCACATTAGGGGCTATCCTTTAGCAACCCGAAGGACGCAAGCATGCTGCTGAGATACTGCAAGGTTGCTCATGCTTAGATAGGAGAATTGGGTTTAAGTTCAGAAAACAGACCTACCGCGCTAGTATCCTACCTACCAAACTATCTTAAGCCGGTGAAAAATGTCCTCTCCATTAGGATCCAATTAGACATTGTCTGACACAACTATGAGGTAAAAAAGAGTAAGCACGTCTGCTTAGAGGTGAGCTTACTTTCGTCATGCGATCAGTCATAAATAGATAAAACACGGGACAGGGAATAGACTTTATTTACATGGTTGCAGGAAGACCAATTGGAAGAAGGAAATATTATACAGGAGATATATTTGAATGGGATGGGGGAGATACATGTATGGAGTGGGAGGGGGATCGCCGTCGGTGGCTATGTACCTTGCGGCGTTTTTTTTGTTTCTTGTGTTCTTTTCCACTCGAACGGGAACGGTTCGATGGAGACCGGCTCCGATGAAAGCGACGTCCCTGGTAATTTCTGGAACGACTAGAGCTTCGGCTACCGGAACGGTCGGTGGAATTCGACCTGGAAGAACGTCGGCGATGGCGATCTGATGTGCGGTGACGACGCGGTGAACGGGAACGGCTTCTCCACCGATAGGCAGATCTTCGGCTGCTAGAGAATGGCGATCCACTGCAGCGAGAATGAAAAACAGAAGCCAAGTTCAAAAATCCGACGCAACGTATTTTGGAAAACAAACGAGTATCAAAAACGTGAATGAACCAGGCGTAAAGTGACATGGAATGTTCCCGTATGGAAGAAACTTAGCGCCGTTCGAAATGACGAGACGAGTGAGAAAGGTGTAATGGTAGAAATCATATCTTCGGCTGGTGGGTTACAGGGTCTGCTCAGCGGTAACCGGATGCCGTCTTTGCCTGTGTCCCGGAGTGGTTGCTTGCATGCGTTAACGGCCACATGCCACAATGTTTGTCGGACAGGCGAGCAAAAACAGATGGGAACAGACGAGCTAACTAAAACTTTGGTGATGGTCTACAGAACAGGTGTCATGTAACGTATCAATACGATCGACTTCCATAACTAACGGTTCTTCATACTGTACCCATAGTCTTTTGGGGCAGCAATTACGTACACGAATGCGAGGAATCAAACGCCAGCGCATCCTATAGAGTTAACTTAATCAGCCAGTGCAAGTTGAAGGCAGTTCCGAATATCGTCTAAGGCAACAAAACTATTCACAACTTGTATGGTATAGTGACTGCGAAAGACATAAAGCTTACCAAGTGTTTCGAGGTTGCCGATCTGTGCTTTCCCGACCGCGTTCGGAGGGTGGCAACTCACCAAGCTGAAGCTTTAGCGCATGGTGCAAGTCGGTGACCGTTTCACCAGGGTTCAGGAAAACGTGCAGAAAGTTGCACTTCGAATCGCCTTTTGGACAACGCCGACGGTGGTGTAACCCTGCGGTGATGGTACAAAACGAGAAAGACTGTCTGACGGTTTAGAACCACAAAGAAGGCCAGTTCGTAACGAATGACTACGGTTGATTGCCACTGCCACATATAAGCAAGAATATTCATCGTCTGGTACAATCATTCCAGCTGAGGAAAAATATTCTATCACAAAAGCCGTTTTAAACAAAAAGATTAACACAAAACATTATTTTCCGGTGTTTAAAAAGCACTGCGAGGTTCATATTGATAATCCCCTTCACTCCTTTCAGGAGTGGGTGTTCCGTTGAAACTTTAGTGACTTCTGAACTGTTCTCACGGCATGGATAGTTCTGGTGAATGGCGTGAGAAGCGATGTCCTGAGAGTTAAAACAACATATTAATGTTAGTTCAATGAAGAAGGCAGACTGGTGGATAAGACAAGGAAATCCATTATTTGTAAACTTTTTATGAGAATTCAAGAAACCAGTTTACTGCGTAATGTGTATATAGATTGAGATCGGATAATTCGTTACTGCAATCACCTAGAAGTAACATTAAATCAACCAGCAGGTGTATTTAAAAAAGCTACAAGAAACATGGGAGGCAACTGAACTAACCACATATGGCCTCACGCCATCCACCACCCAACCTAACCACCATGCACGTAAGCTGACGTCCAGCAAACCACCGACCAGCGCATGCTTCGGCCGCGTCCCAGGTGGCACCCGATCCCAAGACGAATTCCACATAAACGGTGCCACGTAGATGTTCAGTCCGATTTCGACAGGTACGCAGAGCAGCCACACGACCCCACCTAGCCTCCAGTTCATCTCGGACATCGTGATAGAATTCCATGTAGTCTGCACACAGAACAGATTCCTCATCCGCAGACAGAGCACCTAAGTAATCAAGATGGCAAGAGGCGGAACGTGTGTGTGTGTGTGTGTGTGTCAGTCATCCTGATGATCCGACGCCAGGGTTAAAAATTGAATTGAATTTTAAATTTTTACAAACTTCGTCCCATTGGAATGGTACACAAAAGTGTCATGGCAAGGTTATGAAAAAATCCACGTCATTAAGTTTTTAAGTGTTTTGAGCTAAATGAGCTGAATGTAAGAAGCACATTCCGACCATCAGCCCACAAAGAGGCGTGACACCAAGGTACGGTAGCTGAATTTTCAAATAAATGCAAAAGCACGAAATATTTTCAGGAATAAGGAACGAATCAGTATCGTCTCACTACTGCTGTACACATATTCGAGCCGGAAAGATTCCACGAACGCTCTCATCGAGTTGCTCGTACACATATGAGCCTAATAGATAATACTGTACTATTGATAGAGTACAGCAGCTTGGTGATGAGCTTTGTTCTCACCGAACAGTAACAATCAAATTCACAAAAGTTCGCCATGATTTCACCAGATCCAGAAAGTAGCCAAATATAAACCTGAGGTTCCATCACTTGTTTTATTCTTTGGAGCTCTAAAAAGAGATTCCCGTAAATATGCCAACGAACGAAGAAGTTTGCATTTGGAAATGCAAAATACTCCTAGCAAAAAAATCTTGAATGCCCTGGACTTGAAAGAACACCAGACCAACTGCATCGGGCTGCCATAGTCATTTGAAGATGGCCTCCAAGGTCGCTAGGTCCGTCCTTCGTGGTACTTGTAGAATGTGGGGTACTCCTAAAGACGATATCCCGTTACAACCGATGCTCATCTTGAGTACAGCACGGAATTGAGAACTGGTCTAACAGCTAGACAAGCCCACTGAATCTGTTACGACAATCCGACTAAACATCGCATAAAAGTCTTTTAGCTTCCCTGGTAAGATGTGAAGCTTAATGGGCCTCAGTAACGAATTGTGCTCTACTGTGTGTTCCTTATTGATATATTTATTTCCGTGAGCAGACAACCGTCACTGTGACCACACTCTTCTGTACACAGTCTTTGAGGCTTGACGATTCATCCACATTCCTGTTTCAACAAACCGACCGCGCGTCGAAGAAAAGACAAAAACAAAGACAAACGCATTTCTACATTTCCTGCGCCAATAATACACCTGTTGTGGTGGATAATAGAAAGCATGCACAGAACATGTTGGAACACTGTTAGGCTGAATCCTGCACCGAAACCGCTTTACCGCGGCGCTGCTACGGCCAAGAGGCATATCCTGCACGTGATTGGCCAAAAGATTGGGCAGCTTGCCGATCTAGCATCAAGGCGAACTCTGGTTGGCCGAAAGTGTGAACCCAACAGCTAATCCTGATCCAGCATCCGCCGAATACCGGTTGCCAATGCCGCATCCGGAAGACGTCGGAATTTCCAGAATGTTGCCGACTCATACATTTTATCTACGGCCCGCTGTATATGTTGGGTTGGGTGATTAATAAAAGTTGTGCGCCTTTGGTGGTTCTGTTTTCGAGAACGCCACCTTGGAAGGTTCAGACCGAACTGAGGCATTACCGTTATTACGAACACCTACAGGAAAGCTCATCCAAGTAGTGAAATCACAACCGAGGACGAACTGAAAAGCTCCTTTGTTTACTGTTCTATGCAGGTCGTAAGAAACAAGAACGGCCCTCGGATCAGACTCTCATTTCACAGGTCAACTTGGAATAGCTAATACCTTAAATTCGAGCAATTCTGCCGTACAAATTAGAAACGAACCTTAGTGGATGGGTTGTTTATCAAAGCCTGATGAGTGAGGAATAACATTAAAAATGCAGTAACCGTGAAGCTGAACAGTGACAAGCACAGGAAGCACATCAAAAGGCGAAAAAAGGGAGTCAATGTAACGTTATCGGGACGACTACCTTCACAACCCCACTCTATACAAGAGTCTGGATTACTGTACCGGTTCAGTGGATCTTGCAACAGCACAAAACGCGGAGAAATTAAACCAGACAACCCACACTGTTGGGGTACCTCTTCGTTTGTATAGATCTGATAACAAGTCAGAAGAACTAAGAAGCAGATGTGTGTTGGGATTTTTGAGCCTGTTCTAATGAATCTAGAACTTATCAGTTCGAAACTTCCTTCCAGTTCTATGATTTGCCATCGTTATGTTTCTAGACAAACCAGCGACTCCGGGCAGGAATTTCGAGTTGTGGAAGGTAAGACAACAACCACCTACGACGTCCGGCTGAACGGCCCGGCGTTACAATCCCAGTCTGCGTTAACAATGCATATTTGTGGCCAAATTTACCCTCCTGACAGTGCTGTTACAATTCACATTTGTTTCCCTATCCCTAACTGACTGTTACTGTGATTAGCGATTCAAATGAGTCATACGGATTTCACTTGTCTACATGTGTCAAGCTGTAGCCTTGAGATGGAGTGTAACGCTAAAAGGCCGAATTCATTCGACCACTGCCCTTATGAAAATGCAGTAATTTATTTATGGCTTCAAGTAGCACCGCGAATCCCCCTGTGGCGCGGCAAAAAAGCGGTCGTTCTACGGAGGTGGACGCCATTAAGGATGCTGTGTACTGAAGTTCAGAATAGTGTTATGTTCTTTATTACATGCGGAATCGGTGAAACACATCTTTGCTTTCCCCAAAAGGCGGATGCCGTAGAGTGCTAACGGGTAGGAAGAGTAGCACTTTAGCGCCAGTAGGTAACCAATCACGTCTCCAGCTGCCATCCGAGGCAAAAATGCCGTCTCCGACAGGATATGAAGGTCGAGTCTCGCTTGGGAATTTCAGCGCCGCTGTTGCTTAACAGATTCCTGAAACATAATAAACCTCTGGGATAGGTAAGGCAGGTCATAACAACGTTTCCAGATCTCACCAGTGGACTAATTCCTCAGGAGGCGGGCTTTTATTATTCGACCAAGGCACCAGTGGTCGGAGAACCTCTAGCCTCTATTTATCCCCTACATTCCGAGTCACATCTCTTGGGCACAAACGGGGAACGACTGCCGAACTGTCTTAAATTTAACCCCATGGAATCGGTCCGTCATCGATATGAAATTAAGGGGACCGAAAACGGCTCTACGGGTTACTGCCGTAAAGAGAGAGGCAGTTGAGGAATTCCACTCAAACTAGTCCAATACCTCATGGCGAGTGTCTGCATATTTCACAGTGTTTTCGCGGCAGTGACGAACGTCCGGAATGAGTAATCTATATGAAAGTCGGCAAACTTCACTGCAACACTACAAAGAGTCTGTCTTGAAGTATCAAGTGCACCTCTAAATTTCACCCACAGGGCAACTGTAATGGGCAAATAGAACAGAAAGAGAAGATGGGGGCGGAATGGAAGAATGCATGTCAGTACCTGAATCTTCCAGCTCCCCAGAAGCAGCATCGGGCGGAGGTAAATGAGGATGCGTGAACATGTGTGGGATACACAAAACAATGCAAGAATGATCTCCATCCTCCGCCGCGCCGTCCTCTTCAACCACCGACTCAACGCGCTGTGGATAATCATGCCGACGGGAACAGCTGAAGAGAAAGAAAAAGTGGTACTGCGAGAAAAGCGCCCCAATAAGTAGCTGCACAAACAACGGTGGTACGTTCATGGTGTCCTCAAATGGAACCGACCTCTGAGCATACGCATCTTGTATACCAACATGGTGAAACAAGATTCATGGAATCTGGCATCGTTCCAGTGAAGTGCATGTAAGCTAACGTGAACATGAGAGTACTTTCGTTAACTATCTCGGGAGCTAAACTCAGCTAATGAGTGTTTTTACCAATGATACACCAGTCTAGCTACAAACGAAGCAAGGTCATCCATTCGGCAACGTGGTTAGAAAAATTAAGCGCTGTGTCCAAAGGAATGTCGGTCGTCAAGTTTCCCGAACTTAGAAGTGTTCCGGCTCAAGTCAGATAACAGACTGAGGTTATCGATCGCAGCTAGCTGAATCGTAGCGGAGCCTAATGTTCACCCACAGCAAGTATGATAATAGAATGTCGGTCCGTTGATAGTATCCATTCGAACACATGAAATATTTCTAGTGCACGAAATACTATTGGAACCATCCTGTATTTTTGTGAATTTCTCGAGGTTTCTCCTCGTCTGATACGAGGATAGATCAATCATACGTACTTGGTACCGAAATTGGATTCAGTTAGATGGATCTTTCATGAATAACATGCCTGAGACGTACGACGCACTAACAGGACTTCTCTCGATAAATGATCAAATTAACCCAGCTAGCAAACGCAAAAGTCCTTATCTCTTACAAATGAAATACATCGCTCATATGACTTCCACGGCAAATTCCTGCTATTCCTGAAGAACGATGGACCCTATTTCGCAATGACACGTCGTTTACGTTCAAAAGGAATTTTCATGTGAATCGAACCGGAAGAACTAGACCCTAGGGTGGACTCTAATGCTTGGGGGTTCCCCATCGGCCTTATCGCTTGCTGACCCACCCTAAACAAACAAAATCTCCTAGCCGACACCTAACACCGACTTGGCCTGACTTAGCTGATTGGTTGCCCTTCCACCTTAAATCTCAACCAACCTCGTAGCCTAGTTACTTGGCCTGGCGAAGCTTTTGCCCAGCAATAAATCTATCGACTGTTTCTCAAACGTTGCTGAAAGCGATGACTTCTCAATCGGCTCCAAGCGTTTTCCACCTCGGCTATCTTGTTCCAGTTAAGAAGTGTCATCCTGCAAAGAAAGCATTCCAAACAACCCGAGGGTGTGAACATCTTAAACGTGGAAGCCGAAGAAGTCTCACTTTTTCTTGGTGAAACATCCAAACGAAACATATAATCGCCATTGAAAATTATATTGTTCCGCTTGCAAATAGGGGTGATGCAATACATATGCCAGTCCATTCTCCTTAGAAGATAAACGGCGTCTAAACGAAGATCTCGCACCAGTTTACGACCTTCCAATTTGAACCGGCTTCAGCAAACAGCAAAGCAACCTGGAATATGGTGTACATTGCCTGAGCCAGCCGAATCAAGTCAGACGTTGGAATGAAAGTTGACTTATCGTCAAAAACCGTTCAACGTCCTTCAACATTACTAATCACATATTCCCATGATACACACACAGGCAGAGATGATTGTCATGCTCTTCCGTCTTTAACGCCTCATAGTCGTAAAGCAATACTGATCCTGCTGTCGCATCGTAGACCCTGTCCTTCGCCAAAAGGTTAATGTGACGTCGTCTCTGGATGTGCCGCAGTTAGACGAAAAGCTGAACGGGTTCGGGCTGGTCTATCGTCAACCACGTCAGTAACTGAAACATGAAGCAGCCTTTGTGCACCGTCTTCGGCTGAAAAATAGTATACGCGAGAGATTCGGTTGTCTCCGATTAACATTACCTTAATTTACAAATATGCGCATAACTCCACATATATCCGATTCGTTGTCCAAGATTGACGATACTCAAAGGATTAATCCTACCTGATGTGACCCAAAAACACTGAAATCTACAGCGGGTTGTCAAGGGATTCTCATCGACGTTGAGTGGTGTCATATCACGGAATCACTGTTGGCCATAAAACTACTTTCGTGGAAAATCGAAGCACATTCAATTGCATACAAACACAAGAATGCGGCAACGATCTGCGAACTCACGGTCACTGAATATAATCCCAAGAGTTCAGGATATGCAACTTCAAACTGAACTTAGCTCACTTTATTGGATATGTACCAACATGTACCACATTAGTAACTCGGTTCGGCGTGAGTGCTGTGTTCAGCCACTCTAATCAACACTAGATGTGATGAGATCAGAACCAATCTGTACATGCACAAACATTCACAGGGCGATGGTATACGCTGTACCCATATCTCATTCATTTTTTGGACACAAAACGCTGGTTGACACGCTGAATAAATGAATGCGACATTGAACACACTGAATGAATGGGAATCAAAGAAGACCAGTGCCAGTGATAGCCCATTGGTTAAGGCGTGAGCTTACTAACCGGAAGGTTCGTGGTCCGAACCCAACGCCGGCATCTCGAATTCTCTTGTCTAGGCTTGGACAACCTGCCAGCATCTCATCCCTAGTGCTTCCTTCGAGTGGCACGCAAGCTAGGCACCGAAAGTGTCTTTCGGGTGAACGATGATCAGTGCCAGTAAGACAGTTAATGACAGCTCACGACTTAACCTATGCCATTATGCGGCTCCATACCACGAAAACAAACCGGAAGCCACTGAACCACACTCATCGCGAACTGTTTGTAAATGCTGACTTTTTCATTTTCCGGTGTCTGCAATTCCGGACCTTGCTTGATTTGTTACATGTGAAAGTCAGATTATAACAGAGGTTGAAAGGCCAGAATCAACAGAACCGGTATGAGAAAATAGTGAAGAAAATATAATGCTCAAAATGATAGCTTGTGCGGATGATAACTGTAGCCTCGCGTCGGAGAAAAGTACACAGTTGTGAGAACGGAAACTTAGTGAACAGCCACACCGGAAGCACTCACCTAAGCCCGTAACGGCATGTTCCTGTTTTGCGAAAAAAGCTGCACCGTTCTTGTGGTGGGCGATCGAAAGAGTTGACTGGTGGTGGTACGGGTGCAGTTGCAGGTAACGGAGGGTGATGCCACGGCGGTAAGCCCGTCGTGTCAGACTCAGTCGAAGCAATGTCCTATGTATGCAACCAAGTTAACGGGAATGAAATGAGGTGTACCAACTACGGAATAAGTACATACTGCAAAAAACATTCTACCTGATTTGGAGATGAAGATGCGACATGGTTATCGAGAACACAAAGGATCAATGTAAGTTGTGTAACATAAATTCACATGAAACCCAACGAAACAACAGGTATTGCAGAGGGCCTGCTCAGTAAGCTATACTTATTGTGGTGTTACCATAACAAGGGAACAAAAGAGAAAGCCTGCTACCTGAAACTTTGCAACATACTATCGGTAGCCTGCCTCAGAAGTTCAGTTCAGCTATAGACTGTGAAGGATCCTAGCCCCTACTGTTCGGCTCACCTAGAAGTGAAACATTAGAAAAACATCAGAAAACCTTTCTAGGGTGGAGAACCCAGAATTCGCTTGGCTCGTCGTTAAATTCTTGCCTCCACACATGTTTTATATGTTCTGGACATTCCGTATGCTTTGTGATACTTCGGGAGATGAATTCGAGAGCTCAACACAAAGCTGTACTTTTTCAGGTTCAAAAACAGCCATGTCCTTATAAAGTCCATCCATATGTACATGCAATCCCCTCAAACAGACATTTTTCAAGTCCACAAAGTTTCCTATCAAAACAGATAAGAACCGCCAGGGAGAGGCTGTCGAAACGTGCAGTAGTCACCCTTCTAGCAAAATAACCCACGTTAATTTTACTATTGAGGAATGTACCAGTAGTCTTAGTTCACTGCACGAATAGATTTTTCACTGACAAGTTTCTGTGTGCTCACCTATATGAATATAGAGCAGGGCTGGATTTTCCAAGTAAAAGACGAGTGAATTTGTTGTATCTATTCGTCATCTATCATGTGTTTGTGACCGAAATATTGAGTCCTAGTGCGATTTTCACTGCTCCTACGGGTCACCGTCATCGGGAGACAGCTTGTGCCGGTTTACCAAATGCAATGATCCGTATGCAGACGTTTAAACTAGTCGTCACAATGGGACAGCTCTCAACCTAATCCCCCGGGCCCAGACAGGTATCTGCGTCGTCCCTGTCACACATTTTGTTAGGACGCTGCAAGTATTCTCGGCGGTCACTGCTGCACCAGGCTAGGTTAAATAATATTAGAAAAGTAGAGGTTAGTATGCTGTGTAAGACGTGGAATATAGCCAGATGCAACAGCTAACCTTATCATGTGATACTGTCTTTGGAACATTTGTAGTGTCGACGCCGAGCTGCTTCGCTTTGTGATTGGTCTTGGACGCAACACATGATTTGGGGGTCGGATTTCGGAGAGGCAAGCAAATGAAACAGTTCATACGTGTGAGTGTGCACACACTGCTACTCTGTTGTGTTACGTCATTCATACAGACTTCAGCATAATTACCCTGCGGTCTCGTATGCATAGTGCCCATGAGACAGGACTGTAGGTTCGATCAAAATACAGAGTGAACATTAGTAAGGTGGAGGACAAAATGCCACAGTACGAGAAAGCTAATCTTAGATGATTGAAAACCAGCAAAACTCATCAGAACACAAAGTAAAGTCGGCTTAAGCAAGGGGATGGATATGAATAACACTCGGTCAGCGGCTGGTTATTTGTTCCCTTTTCTGACCGATTCTCACAGCTTCATATGAATGAGCTAGTTGAAATGCATGAAGTGCCAATGTTTGTCCCCGATCGTGGATGTTCTTAGCACCAATAACCACCCCTGCTGCAAAACCGATCTTGAAAGTTGGTTTTTTAAGGTTACATTTATCCATAAGTTCGTCAGGACGGACAAAAATAATCATGTAATAAGTTCCGGTAGACTACATCAAACTTACTGAATTATGACCAACCTAGTAGTTGACACAAGAGTGCATGAAGCGAAACATGTCAGTTTCTCAGTTCGTAAGAAAACCCGTTCTCTCCAAGTAAAGACCACACCCCTCCCAGACAAAATGGAATGTGAGAATGAGTACTATTAGCCGTAGTACGTTTCGACTACAAAGAAGGGTTTGTGATCAGTCGGATTCCACACAGTCACGAAATTAATCGATGAGCACCGAGGTACGAACTCACCGAAAAAAGATGGGTAAATATGTATCATTGAACTGTGCGTTGCTCGCTCCTGACATATGTCTAATGTAACGGTAGTTAAGAAAGTAGACGCACATGACCAGTCAACGGAAAATAACAGTAAAAGCCTTGCCAAGAACATCTCGATGTATTATTACAATGGATGTGGAGAACCGGGATTCGCTCTCATGATTATGAAGTCCGAGTGATAGGAAGCAGATGACATCAGTGAGATCATCATTGGAGTTTATTTTAAAGGTGAATAGGACAGCAGCATTCTAGTGACCTAACTTATGCATATAAAAAGATGAAAATATGACACTTCTTAAGATGGTCATCAAGTTCAACACGAGGCACTGCTAACTGCAAGTGAAATCAAAGTAATGGTTGTGTGGATTCACAAATACATTAAGAATACAGATAACTAGCAAGCAACTGTGACCGAAAATTCAGTGTCTTTTGTTTTATTCACTTATGAATCGATCCACTTGACGGACGCATCGGCGATCGTCCCGAAAACCGTGTCGAGCTATGCCTAGAAGAACTGTGCGGTTCTTTCAGTCAGGCTGAGTCATCAGAAGACTGAATTCAGAAAATTCTCAGGTGGATTCGAATCCATATCCACCGGGTAGTAGCTGGACACTCTTCAAACGAACTCATGGTGAGTAATCGCCTGAGTCACGAGTCAGTGGAACGGACAGGTCTACGGCTCGATTCCTTCTGATTAAGCTTTGGAAATCTGATAGTTTTTCATCCTCATGCTTCACATTGGTCGTAAGACAACTATGCACAGAAAAGAGGATGGACGTCACAGGTGTCTTGTGAGTACCTTTTCACTGTTTATGAAATGATACATCATCCACTCATAGAAGGGCAGATTCAAATAGTGGGCTCTATTTGTCAAGAGAGGCCTCTTTAGAGAAAAGCTTTGACATTGAATATTTTCAACATTGGTCTGTTCAGTGAGCTGTGCAATCGGGTTGCGAAAGCTTCGCCACCATTGCGAAGCTGACGATGTCAATTTACCTCATGATGAAATGTTTGTAACCAGATGGTTCCGTTCAGCGAACATACCAAAGGTCGTCCGCCTAAGCTGGGCCACCAATATTCCCCTCTAATTAGATAAGATTTTTTATGGTGAAGAGGTGGTCGGATCCAGAAGGACGCCCAAAAGCGTGCGTTTAACTTTGTTTGAGACTTGTCAGGTGGATCGGACGTGCGGCACTTTGGTTAACAATTTCGGGCCGTTTTTCAAATGACCATATACCAGCCAACTGAGTCGCACATCCTGTGAATTCAAGTTAGGTGTGAGACTTTCGTTTTCAAACATTAGAATTTTTCCGCACTAGCGCCTGTGGCTGATGAAGAACATTGTTGTAGAGTCCCGGATGTCCTTCTCGAAGGGCGCCCTTTATTACGCAATAAACAGTTCATCGAGAGTAGAAAATCCTACGAATTTTAAACAAGATGCGCAAAACGAAGTCGACAAAACGACAGTTACTTGGCCTTTCACATGAATGCAGTAGCTCGAGCTCTCAAAGGCTGGAGGTTATACAAAGAGGGGGATACAGTGGACGAAGTGTAGTCATTTGAAGAAAAGAAGTAGTAGAAAGGTTAGTCCGAAAGCAGGACATGTAATTGCAGCATTGTATATCCTCCAGCCTTTCAAGACCGCGAAAGCTACCTTGACTCGCTTGATTTCACTATGTACTTTATTCACGGGAAGCCTGTCTTTATGTAGCTACTTTCCCTCAGTTTCTGGAGTAATGAACACCCTCCCCGCCCACAACAGAGGTCACTTCCCTGGATAATTAGCCTAAAGCTAATATGTGCATGACTTTCAAAAAAGACCATCCACACCAGGAGAGATCGAATGCCTCATTTCTTCAACGGGGGGCTAAAGTTAGACTGTTCAACTCGTCTCCCATTCCTGCAGTTACGAATCTGCTTTGGTATGCACATTATCGGTAATTCGGAGAAACTGGAGATGGCGAAATAAAGCCTCACGGTCTTTCAACATTGTTCGAATCGACTTCGTGCCCCATTGCTCGAAATTGCATGAGTTAAATGGAACAAGATACAGCGAAAAAGTGATACGCCAGAGGATACGACAACTTTGAGAGAGTTCGTAGAGAACTAGAACGGTAGCAGCAACCTTGACAAAAGAAGTTTTGCCGACTTGACTGGATTCGGCAGTTTGTTCTGTCATCTTCTGACGTTCCCAATCTGCACGAATTTGACGCTGAAATGAGAAAAAGACTTAACCACAGTCGTAGTCTGGAAACATGACATTCGGAACAAACGTAAACATGTTCTCCCTCCAGTCAAAGAGCTGAACTGTCAAAAACCCAGCGAAATAAAAGAGTCGAAATTATACAAAAATACTAAATCGAATGTCTTTATGGATAAATAAAATCGTCATGCCAAAGGAGCTAAACGATACAAGTGTTTGGAATCGTAACCATGGGAACCCGATAGTGCACGTATCAAGCCTCAGTGCATTCAGTACTAATGAGCCTCATCAAAGACGAAACACCCGACGGCTACTTCTCTGATTGATACCAGGTGACACTCCATGAAAGCCTCTCTTACTTCTACTATAAATGCAAAGATTAGTGCAGAAGCCTTATGAACCTACTGACTTTACGGGGTTTTGTGTTCCACGTAGAACGTGACTGACGTCTAACCCATGGGTCAACTCACTGTGAGAGCTAATGACAGCCAAAGGAACTGTATGGAAGTAGAGCTAATCTACGAACAGAAACAGGCGGAATAAGCATATGCACCACACAAACCGATAGGAACAGCAAGTGGTAATGCAAAGCAAGTAGGGTCAATTTGTTGGGTAGAGACTGCGTGGAGCAAGCACAAGTAATTCATTTTGGTTTTCCGACCACAAACAACCTACCGCCTGTGAAGTATACCCACTCGAGGAAAGTAAAACAACACCACAGGAAGTGAATTGAACAACGCATTTTTCTTGAATGAAGCTACTCACATGGTTTCTGAAAACTCTTCAACAGCCCACGTATTTCTTGGGGCTCATCAGGTAGGCTCACTATCCGAGTTTCCGTCAATCCTATGTTTTATTTGAACCTAAGTTGGTGTGCAAATGAGTGTATTTCGTGAAGTTCGTGAAATTTGCGTTGAATTAGAACATGAGGTTGACGGAATATTGGGGACTGCGCCAACCTAACGAGCCCCAAAAAGGGTGAAACTGGTCGTGGGCTGTCGGAGAGTTTTTAACAAATCTATGAGTAGTTTTCTTCAGGAAAATATTTGTACCAACTGGAACATGAGGCGAACTTTGTGCAGCACATTCAGTTGAAGAATATCATAAACGAGGGATTAGGCTGGTATTCAGTTGAGGCTCCCGTTAAAACCAAATTTGTGTGAAAATGAGTGTACTTCGTGAACAAAACATTGTTCCATTTGTGACGGGACTAGGCCACCCGCGAGTTGAACCGATACATATGTGTAATGAAATTACGAAACACTGGTAATTAATGTGACCACCATTTAGAAATTCTCTTGAACCGCGATTTGTCTAACTGCACTGCTTTGCTGGCCAAAGTGTAAGAGTGGGTTGCGAAGAATGTATCACGTCATCAATTTTGGCTTACGCCGATTTTCAGTGCCACAATAAGTAATGAGTACACCCAAAAAAGGAGGTTTCGTAAGTTTCCCTCGGTGTGTTCAAACACTGCCGACGGAATCTTGTAGGCATATACCTCACCATTCAGCCTTGGTATGGGCTTGTGAAAAATGCGATCAAATTTGATTGGTACTAATACATTGGTTTGGAACTGTGCGACAGGACGTAACCAGCGGCGCCAACTTTCATATAAGGAACCTTATTAAGCACTGAATCTCAGTGAGCCAAACCGATAATGCAAAACCCCTCCTGGGGTTGCGATACTAGCCCTTGGCTTCACGGCCTCAAACCACAGTAATAGCTAGGTCGTAGTTGTTTCGCCACGTCGCTGCGCTCTTACACAATTGCCTGAGAAGGCTCACAAGAGCTGCAAAGTGAAACATGGGTCAGCGAAGTGAAGTTTGGATAGGTCAGGCGCGCTATAGATCCGCATTCGACATTGTGGCATGGATGTTTAACGCCATGCTGATTCAATTATTCGGTACAGCAATAACTAATCCCATCTATATTTCATGATATAGATTTTCGGACCATTTGGAGCTGCAAGATGGCAGCTTTTATTAGAGTGAAAAGAAGGAAGAGCACATAATATAAACCACACTTCTTCCACTGCCCATATTAACTCTATGTGAAACGCCTTTTTAAAGAATAAAAGGGCCGTAGATTTTGTAGACATACTGGAGGAATACAACACTTGCCAGGCGGCACAATGTTGGTGTGTCGAATTTTCACTGCTATGAATGCCTGAATGTTGTAGGGAGGTTTTGAGAATCAAAATTAGCACGATGAAAGTTCTGATGACAACAATGCAAGCGTGTTCTGCAGGTTCCAACTTTACTGCTGCAGCCCTTAAAGGATGCAGTATGATCGAACTGCTCGCCTGCAAATCAAAAGGCTGTCATTACAGAATGGCTAGTGGCTGTGGATATCATGAATACCCATTCTGCGGATCACATTTGGTCAGGCTTTTATCTCGTCAACGGGTTGGCAGAGCTATCTTTTTGCCCGTGCGTGAGACATACTTTATCATACAATGCAAACTGTGTATACGACCATTTAAAGTAAACATGAAGAGCTGTACAAGTTCGCTGAATACGCGTGATACATTTTCGGACATCCTAAGGTACATCATGGTTTTCCGTGCTTGATGCATTACCTTTGAGTCATTCTGTAGTCAAATTGTTAAGCTTTTCCCCGAATTATCACAGAAATTCAGAAAAATGTTCGTACTGTTTCAATCACGGCAAGGTAATGCCGTTTAGCCCCAAAGTTTTCAGTTTGTTGAAGAAAGCTCGAGCATCCCATTTAAATGAGCACTAGCAGTTGAAGTTCCGGAAACGAACAGCACCTGTTTAAGTATTCGGTCAAATCCGGCCGCAACGGTAAGTTAGGTCAGTAAGATCGATTTCTGGTCCTTTTGGTGGTGCTCATAGAAGAAACGGTTAGTTGTAGAGAACGAAGTAATATAATGGTACCACTTGCTATGTGGCGCCATCATATCAGCGATTGCCGACAGCCCACAAAGGATAGGTCTCCGGTGCGTTTCACCGTCGCAGAAAGCATGGGCCAGAAGCGCTAAGACCCATGTCTAAGCATTTCGTACCTCATCTGAAAATAACGTTTCCAATGAGGTGCTTGGCGGCGACAGCGTCGACCAGCTGACATAAGAATTGCACCATCGAGTCAGAACAGCCAGTATGGTCAAACGAAATTCTTCATCAAATTGGCCGTTGACTAAGTTCAGAAAATAATTGTCCACACCGCCTTACCGCAAAATCTGGTATTTCCAAAATACATATGCATTTCTTCAAAGGTGCCAACAAACAGAAACATTCTTTTTTGCTTTTCCACCGGACAAATCGTAGTTTATTGGCCAGCGAACTCATTGCCAGATGTCCTTGTGCAGGAAAATACAACCTTCAGAGCCCCTATAGCTCATGTGGCTCGCAACGTTGCCATCAGGTGGAAATGCAACTATCCAGATAAGTTACTATGTCAACCACTTCCAGAAACTACGATTAGGTGTCGCATTCTCCCAGCATTGTAGTGGCATTTTTCGCTTTAAAAGTTCGAATAAACTTCAAAATACATGACAAAGTAAGCTCTGGTTTAATGTACTGTAATTCGAGAAAAAATTTGAAGCAAACGGCGTGACGTCATCTTCTATAGCACCTTTATGTCCAAGCTAGGATTTCTTTGATACCCAGCTTGATACCTACGACGTTTGAATAAGTGGCATAATAGTGGGTGCTGTTCGGTGTGGAAAGGACGTAAAAAAGTAAACTAAATAATAATGACCGTTCGGCCGTAACGCCCGAAGAAAGCACAGAGCTGAGATACCGCCAGGATACCCAAGTCTACGCCGGAGTAGTAAAGATGTCGCGACTGGGTTCGTAAAACGGACTAGACATATTTCAAGCTCTATGGTTAACTGGGGTGTATGAAGCCTATCGGCGGATGTCGAAGGGGAGGCGCAGCATGTAAAAGATGTCCGACTTCAAATATCTTACTATGGTCAAGTTCAGGAAATAAATCTAGTGCGCAGAACCCCCTAGGAACGCATCCAAAACGAAAGCAAATCATTTTCCAACCTGTGTAAAAGAGTTCGGTCTCCATGCTTTTACTAGAAGAAGGCTCACTCAATGCCGCCCGTAATGAATGATGTCACAGCCCTCAGTTCAAGCCAGCCAATGATGGTACATGAACAACCTATAACATGGTATTGAGCATACATCACTCCGGCAACCTGACCCACTTATAACAACCCCGTCACTCATCCTTAAGGTTTTTACATTCTACCGAATTTTTTTCAAGTAGCTGCCTGAAGACTGCTAAGCTCCGGGAGGTTTCGAGCCACACTAAAGACTTGGAAAAGTGCAATGTCAAACAACATAAAAATGATAAAAAAAACAGCCACTTAACTAGGTGACGTCGGTTAAAGGGGATGACAACAGTACGCTCAAAAAGTGTGAGGTGGGTCACCTGTGCTTCTATCTCTTTCTGTCTGGTTTCTTCTCGGCGCCGCTGTTCTTCAGCCCACTCCTGTTGAGCACGAGCTTCACGTTCCAGCCACTCCTGTTCATCACGTTCCCTGTTAGGAGATGAGTAGGTACAGTGGTGGAGTAATGAAGTGAACCAAAGGGTGAATTTGTGTAAAGCAACGCAATAAAGAGAGATGCCTACTTTTGTGCAGCCTCTAGCCTCTCTCGTTCTTCTTCCTCTTCCAGTTGCCGTTGGTAGGATGGTGAGGCTTCACGCAGAGCGAGTTCTGTAACAAAGATTTGAATAAGACCAGCGAATAACCTAGATATTGGCACCTTTAGCTTCTGTCTCATCACGAGACCGGGCAGCTGCCTGACGTAGTCGCTTCCGTTTATGTTTCTTCAAATACGCACGCCTGGCGCGGTGACTACAGTATAAATGTGATAAGCACCTAATGATGTGCGGTGTTACCTCAGTTTCGAGACATCCACAGTCGACATACGGCTATCGGTCTATTTTCAGGTACTCAACAAAATATACGTTAAACGACTATCTGAAACAAAGGAACAAGTGGATGACTGTGTACTGACTAGCAGTCAGGAACAAAAGCTGAGTTGAAGATAAAAGAAACCAGCATACGACAGTAAAATACCAAGCTCGCGGTCCCGACTGGATGAGAAAAAAAACACCTAACGAAGGCAAGGCACCAACAGTTTGATGTTTTACCATCATCACTGATGATAAGACGACCGCTGCATAACAATGTTAGTATATTCATAATGAGGAGATAAAAGATGGGAAATAGATAGGCCTAATGCTTTTTTCCTGCAAGCACCCAGAGTGCCAGATAAGTCGAGTGAAAAGTGAAATCATGAATGAAGGTGAAACCAACTGGCTGCCACACCTCTCAGTATCTCCAGCCAAGCCAAGGTAGGTCATATGAGAGACAAGTTACCTCGACAGTATCAACACGTTTTGTCATCATCATCATCGACAGCATGACATCCGTGTTCAACACCGATGCTTCGCTGCCGTAAAGTCATGATTTATTTGAAGGCTTTACTGTGAATAAAAGAATAAAAGTGGACGGGGAAAGGACTTGGTGCTAGCTTACTACAATCATTCCGAAGTGCCTTCACATCCAGACACTCATTCAGGCAATCTGGACAGAAACCGACAACAAGAACGCCACTGACATCGACTAGCAGCCGTATCTTGTAGCGTCTCGGGGATCACGCGGTCCTCAACGTGGAACGCTAGTAGCACAGACGGCACACAAACGTTTCGTACTCCCTTCCATACCCTTCTGCCACGGCAAGGGTTGGCCACCTCTCTGCTTCCACCACTCGCAACTGAGCACCGAGAACACGTCCCTTCGGCAAACGACGGTTCGGCATATTCAATACATGGCCTAACGAGCGCTACTTCTGGTGCTGGACACATTTTTCAATGGAAGTCCCCATTGCACAACCAAAAACTCGCTTTCTAATTGCCCCTTTAAGGATTCATAAACACCTACCCACACTAGCTATGTTCCTGAGACAACGGTTGTCGAAGACCTGAAGACGTCACAGTTCCACTGCTCGAACAGGCCAAGTCTCACAGCCATACAACAAAACAACCTGTATTGTAGCCTGATACACACAACCCTTGAAATTCAGGGATATACCGCTTTGACGCCATAGGTGTCTCAAATTAGCAAACGCGACCCGAGCCTTGTGGATTCGTTCATTGATCTCATCTGTCCCACTACAATCGGAACTAATACAACTTCCAAGATAGGTAAAACGCTGCACGACTTCGAGTGCCTCTCTCTGGATTGTAAGTGGCGTGTTCAGTGACTGCATGTCCGCGAGCACGACCTTACACTTTGCGAGTGCAAATTGCATACCAAAAGACGGGATGACTTGTCAGTTCATCCAAAAACACCTGCGCCTTCTAATCCTCTTCGGAGACGAGAACGATGTCGTCTGCATATTCCAGATCGACAAGGTTTCCGTCAGAGGCTACTTGAACACCAAGGTTTTGAAGGCCTTCCAGCGTTCCTCTCATCATCTCATCGATCACGACGTTACATAGGAATGAAGAGAGTGGGCACCCATGACGGACACTGCTCTGTGTAAGGAAGCTTTTGTAGAGCACTCCATGTACTCCCACACGTCCGGAATACAATGAACCTATTATGTTCAAAAACTTCTGGGGCATTCCTTGATAGGCAAGCTAGACAAGGAGAACAGACCGATCAACCGATCAATGCGCATTGGAAATCCAAGAACACTAAGAGTGCGGGTTGTTTGTATGTATGACTTTGTTCTAGCGCAAGGCGCAGTGTGAAGATTTTGTCAACGCAACCCCTTCCAAGCCGGAATTCCGCTTGTTGCTCTCGAATCAATGTTTCACGAGCCACCATATAGTTATGAGGGAGCGAGATGGTTCAATGGTTAGACCGCGAATTTACTGATCCGAAGCTCCGAGGTTCGAACCCGACCTCTGCCTCTCGACTTCTCCTGTCTAGGCTTGGGCAACCTGGCATTATCCCAGTGTTAGGCGGAATTCCACACGGATCCCGCTTTACCGCTCGCAGTCAGGTGCTGCTACGGCCGAGAAGCTTACCCCGCGCAAGATTGGCCAAAATTTCGGGACGCTTGCCAACCCGGCATCAAGCCGAGATGTGATTGGTCGAAAATCTGGACCCAACAGCCAATCATGACGCAGTATTGGCCGAGTGCCGGTTGCCAATGGCGCATCCAGAAGGCGTCCGAAATTCCAGAAAGTTGTCGCCGCTTACACTATATATACGAAGCGCTGTACA
>SJOL01007979.1:188948-225747 GCA_004794785.1 Opisthorchis felineus | reverse complement strand
GGTTTTGCGAGAGACTCACCTGGAACCCAGCTGAATCTCTCGTTTGTGATGTTTCCAGGCAACTGAATGTGCTGCACCAGGCCGCCTCATGTTTCAGTTGCTACGATATTCGAGATATCGAGATACACGTATATTCGTAATGCACTACTCATAAGGTTGCTGAAAATTCTTCGACAGCCCACGACCGGTTTCGCCCTTCTTGGGGCTCATCACAAAAGAGAGATTCAGCTGGGTTCAAGGCGAGTCTCTCGCAAAACCAAATTTGTTTGCAAATGAGTGTATTTCGCTAATTCCATGAAATTTGGTTTCAAGTAGAACATAAGGTTGACGGAAACTCGGGGACTGCGCCTACCTGATGAGCCCCAAGAAGGGCAAAACCGGTCGTGGGCTGTCGAAGAATTTTCAGCATTATCATTTACTATTACAAGGCGACGATGCACAAGTTACGCCAACAGCCTCGTTACGACCGGAGTCAAGCTGGCCACCCTGTGGTTACCGCACTCACGACGAGCCCCTTTTTCGAAAATGGGCACCATCAACGACTCACCCCAGTTGTCTGAGGCAGTCTCCTTTTTCCAATTGCAGACAAACAGATCAGACAAACGCTGACTGAGGACTTCACTCCCATCTCTGAACCATGCAGATGGGAGAAAGTTCGGACCCGAAGCTCCGTGGCGCCTGAGAGAACATATGCAGTCATAAACCTCCGAGGACTTAGGGGGTTCCACGTTCATAGCCCAGGGTTCTACGTCACCTGTGGGATCCAGGTGGGTGGCAGCTGTTGTCCACGATAACTGTTGTTCGGAGTATTGGCCCACCGGTCGAAGCGTTCCTCTTTATTGAACATGGTCGCTCCATTCTAATCCTTCATTGTTTTGCTCACAAGTGGTTGCCGGGGACCGGTCGCACGGATCAAGTGAAATAATCTTCGGGCAACTTTCTGGACCTCTTCCATTTCCTTGGCTTTCCGTGTTCACCAGATTTCAAGGTTAACAAGCACGCTCACTTTCACTTGACGTCTGATAATTCGTCGCGCCAAGTTATGTTCGGGACCGGCTGGGATATTTTCCAAGATTTAAGCAGTGCCTGATATCTGATACCCAGTGCTTGTGTGGGCCTGGTAGCGCTGTGACGCAGGCAAAACTCTCGAATTGTGCAAAGAGTTGGCGATCTTGTCCCAGCATTAATTCACATCTGATGGTGGAGCACTTGGAAGAGATTCCAGAGGACGATTCTGGAAAATTCGTCTGACATCCGGATCTGTCAGGCTCTCGATTGCCAAGCGATTTGCCCGCGCCTTACGAAGCCCTGGAAAACGAAGGGAGAAGCGAATCCGGACGAGCGCGTGGCCGTAATCCACAAATATGTTCCAAAACGAGTGACAGTCTGTTACTGATCCGCCCGATCGATAAATGATGGCAATGTGATCAATTCGAAGTGGAGAGTTGCAATGATCGAATCAGTTCACTACTCGTTTGCTCCTTCAACCACCGATTCCCCACCGCAGAAATCACAACCTCCTCACTGTGAACCATTGACTGTGACGGCTTTAGCTAAAGTAAATTGGCGGGGGGAGTATCACACCACTGAAGAACAAGATATTCAAATGAAAACCTACAACCTGTTTTCTGACAGTTCTCGGACATCTTCACAAGCCGTTTCCGGTGGACCAGGACATCCCTATAGTTCTACCGAAATCCAAAAGCGGTGAAAGAGTTGTCTGACAATTACAGAGAGATCGCACACCGGAGTCAGAATCGTTCGGCTACTGTCCGCCAACAAATGTGGAGACCCCGTGTCCTGAAAAGTGGGTTGAGCCGAACACTCCCGAACACTTTTACCCAAGTCTAATGTGGAAATTACATAAGCTTCTGCATCGGAGAGAATACAATAAAAGACTCGGACACTGGGAAAGGCATTCACTGTCTGGGAAATCTGAAACTGCCGCTATGTCACAAATACTCACTTAATTTTTACAATATTACCCTCCACAACCGGTGCTTTCAATAAAGCCTGGTTAAGTAGGAATGTCCAACTTCCAGGAAGATTACTTATAAGTAATCAAGTATCAATACATTCCCACCCCAGAAATGCCAGCAGTATCGAACAATTGCGATCCGGGTCCATGAATGCCCGAATTCCTACACTTGCACACACCTGCTGGCCCTATTGAACTACTAAGAACTGTAAGCTCAAAGCCAATTTCGTTGATCCCTCACGCACTTTCTTGACGGGTCCTTCCCGTCGGTTTATTAGTCCGCTGTTAGGCGGACATCCACACAGATGCCGCTTCACCGCTCGCAGTTAGGCGCTGCTACGGCCAAGAAGGCTATCCCGCACAATATTGACCAAAAGTTCGGGACATTTGCCGGTCCGGCATCAAGGAGAGCTCTGATTGGTCGAAAGCCTGGGCCCAACAGCCAATCATGACCCAGTATTCGCCAAACGCCCGTTGCCAATCTCGCATCCCAAATGCGTCAGAATTTTCAGGTTGTTGTGTGTGTTATATATGACGCTCTGCACAAGTGTGTTGACCCTGTTTTGGGTGTTAATATACGTTGTGCACCTCTGGTGGTTGTTTTTCACGAGAACGCTATTTTCGGAGGTTCAAACTCAGAAATAAGCTGAGGAAAATACCATTGTTCCAATTGGCGAACGGGAACCCACGATGTATATCGAATTTAATCAGCCCCGAGAATCATTGCAGCAGTAACAAAAGCACTTTGAAGAAGAGCAACCGACGCTCATTGAATCACCGACTAGGACACACCAAATCCAGACAGCAGCAGTCGGTACTAGTAAGTCTTCTGTTTCCTCAACTGATGCAGCCGCGGCGTCAGTCACAGAGTTCACATTCGAGCCTCTTTCTGGTCACACTTTTGACTACTGGTTCAATCGGCACGAAGGCATGTTCAGTGGAAAGTCGGACTATTGCCGCGAAAATTCGGCACACTTAGGCATGAAGGGTACACAGAATTCATTTGTTTCCTCACCTGATGCAGCTGATTCATTTCACTCTCCGTCCATGGTACACTTCAGTAAATCAAACACCTATTTAACGACGCTTTTGTGAAGTAGTCACCAACGGAATCCAGGGTGACTCATGCCAGGACTGTTAACATCGGAACTGCAGTGGCCTTCCCTATGAGCAATACGACGCCATGTCATGCTCATCTCAACGGTTCCGCCGCATGGTTCCCATTGCAAGGACACAACGGAGAGGGCGCTATAGGCTAAATGGCACCACTCCCGGCGTCTCTGAAACCCTCCAGCATGACCCAACAACTTTTTCCGCTTGTGCGAACGTCTAATCAGGCCCATTCAAACGCAACTCCAACACAACCCTGTCAAGATACAACCAGCCCTCCAGGGCTACCGAGGAACATTATTTCCTTCAAACGATCCTCGAAAAGGTAAAGATTGGAGCTTCTGTTGCCTTAGCGATGGATTAACCTTCCCAAATGGGAGTCAAAAACGTCTGCAGTTCGCTACCCCTCCTTCAGGCGGCGACATCCGTGGACACACTGGTGAACCATATGATTGAAGCTACTGCTTCAAATGGAACCTATACTAACGCAGGATCCCATAGCTCTCGTTCATGGACTCCCTAATTTCCTGACTGATGCAAATGAAACAGCGAAGTGTCCTTAGTTCCTCCACAGCACCCCCACATCAATCCAGTATCATCCTCCTGGTCCTTTAAGAGAAAACCGGTTATCACACATTCGAAAAGGTGGGAAAGCAGACAGCGGTCCTGGATGCCGTAATCATGGCCATTGATATGAATCCGCACATCCAGATCCCTCGTTCATCCAAAAGCCCCTCAGGCATGAGCATACTCACAGACTGCCCGAATAAATATTGTACCTGCTGCATCCAAATAAATCGGCTAGGCTTCACCCCTGCTCCTCTTCTCCAAACTACGCAACCTTGGTGCGGGCTCCAACGTACGCTTCATGGAAGCCGTTCCATACCTTTAACTTTGGCTCGCCTTTGATGTCGCAGCCCGGCTGGAAATTACCCTCCAACCCTCAGCTTGCTCCCAACTGACCATTATTCCCCAGACTCAGCCAAAGAATCGTGCACTCCAGTAATCAATCAATTGATCAGCTATAATGGGTGTACCATAGGCCCACTGGTTCAAGCTGCTACAGCTTGGATCTCCGGAAAGTGTGAGAATGTATGACACTCAGCCAAGCCTTGAAGGCAATGGAATGTCCGTTAGTTTGGGAACTGGGTAGCTACGCACTAAATGCGATAGCTTTGGTGCACGAGTGTCATTGACTGCGCTATCGGGCTATTCTTGCCAGTGTCATTAACCATTGGTGAGTTGAGCACCAGGATCCCATCCTTGGCAGACGCCGATCCGACCAAGTTTACTGCTTAGAGTTTGCATACTTCGCTGCCAGGTCATACACAATTCACAGCACATGGCTTTTTGAAACCAGCTCTGTGAGGCAGACGGTCTTCTGGCGTGCGGAGTACATGTCCTAACCAGGGTAACATTTGAGGCATGAGTGCTTCATCCATCGCGGGAGAGTTTTTTCTTGTTATGACTATCTGGCGTACCTCGGGCTCGAGTGCTCCGTGGAGGAAACAACCGCGTGTAAGCCCCACCGTCCAATATCAGCCTAGTAGTCACCCGCGATGTTTCAAAAAACGGAATTCGAAATTTCAACGGGCTTTGACCTACGAATAGTTAGGACCACGGACCAAGCTTACTCTCCACCCACTTCCTCCTATGACCTTCCGGGCCCACGTAACACTCACGCACACAATATTGTAGCTCAAAACGGACTCAGAATGGACCCATTCATGCACCACGATCACTCCCGGACCAGCAGATTCCCCTCGAATATTATAATCTTCTCCCGCTACATGTCAGTCGCATCCTCTTCCTTCATGCCCATCTAAGCACAGCTCCCCCGACTTATGTGCCCTGCATTCTACTCTCTTCCCCAAATTCACTTTTGTACAACATATACCAATACACCGACTTGCCAAGCGACTGTGTCAAAGCGTGTATACACCAACCGTACAACTATCTACAAGAGGTTGACCGAACAACAAGGCAACGTATCACTCCAGTCCCCTCGTGATATGCTCTTGAAAAAATCTTCGTCCACATCAGTGTTAGAATAACCCCGCAAATTGACCCTAGGTTACAGCGTAGCCCTTTTTAACCTTTTCTTCAGGGAAACTTACACTAAGTGAAAAGGAATCAATCCTGTGTTGGGTCGTACGCAATTATCGAGACTCTGCGCAAGAGCAAGTAGTATCTTACCCGCGTCCATTTCACGTTTCAAGATCAGAAATCAGCAGCCGTTGTGTGTGATGATTTTAGGTGGCGCGTACATGTGTCTCGTTCCCGCTACGATATCACCTGCAGACCTATGAGCAATAAAGCAGTTACCGATGTCTTATCACGAGGCTATTGTGCATGTTTAACTTCCATCAAAATCAAGCAAATCCACCAACTTCTGGGTCCTCCTGAGTTACCCGTATTCTGCCCTGTTCCGTTCAAAAAATCCGGTCTCCCAATGCAGATGTAAAGTTGGTGATCCTGCTCTAGTTCTATTGTAATTAACGTGAGTGCCAGAGGTTGGCAGGCACTAATAATAATAATGTTTATTCCCAACTGGTGGGTGGCATACCCTCAGGCATAATCATAAAGTTACACTCTGAATAAATGCATGACTGGCGGAGTTTGTGGGTAGAGGGGATTTTGGAAAAAGTGACAACGTCATAAGCGGTGGGCATTATCCGATGTAGACGTGGTCACCCCTAAACCGGCACGGGCAGGGAAGCACAGTTACTGCTGCTTTTTTGGAGAAAATATCGAGCAAGATCAGATCCTTAGAATTTGGAGGCGGTGGGTAAAAACAGAACGAGAGAGGGAAAACACGAGGTTTCCTGCCTGGCCCATGAAGAGAAAAGTGTAAGCTGCGGAAAATGAGGAACCAGAACATCGGATCTGGTGAAGCATCAGAGATGGCGTCATCCAGCCGGTCAATTTGAAATAAAACCTAAAACCACTGCTGAGGCCTCGTGGCCTTAGATTGTTGGGCCTCTGGCCAGGGTCACAAAAAGGGTTAGTGAGAATGATGAAGTGGAGAAATTAGCAATGTGGATTAATGGTACCATAAATCTCAGCATCATGGTGTACAGTGAGATTGTAGAGGCTCACTGGTGTCGCTGTAGTAGTGAAGTCGTGTATAAAAGTTCCTTTGAGCAGTGAGTTGGTGACAACACGCAAGCCGGAACGCCAGCTGTACAGAAAGTTATTGACTTTGTGGGAGCATAGACTGAAAGTCCGCCGAAATGATCAACTCCGAACGAAAGGTTCAGCGGATTGGAATGAACGCGTCCCGGAGGCGAATGGGGCTAGGTGAATAGCTCGTTCGTATTTGCAGTTAATGGAACGAGTGAGCGAGAGGGTACGGTTAAGAGTAGGGAGGAAATAGTTGCATGTGTGCTACCAAACTGGGTATAACAGTGCTGATGCTAGGTGCCCCTTGATAAAAATAAATACAACGAAAAAAGAGAACAAGGTAAAAGGCGGCTTATCGTTCGCGGACAACTGTTGAGGGCACATAAGTGAAGTTCCGCATGCAGAACGAAGTTGTCTGCGGAGAATTGTGGAGCTCGGTTGACCTCCTGTCCTGTGCTTACGTGTGTGTGGGCCTAGTCGTACGCCTATTTAATGCGTGCAATGTGAAGAGAGGGGTGTCCATCCTTCTTGTGGCGCGTATTCTAATGAGTCACAGCTACAACCTCTCTCCACCTGACTTGTGCAGAAATTATACCGACATTCTGCACCAACCACTAACAATGCTGTAAAAGACACCTGATAATAAATAATAAAGGTTCGGCTGTACTATCCCATGCCACCCGAAGAGAGCAAGAGGGCTGAAATACTGCCATGTTCATCAAGCCCACACAGGAGCGGTCGAAATGCAGAGGTCGGGTTCAAACTACGGTCCTTCCAATCGAGCTTCGGCCTTAAACACTGAGCAAAATCGAGCTCTGCAACTAGCAAATAACTATATCTGACATGGAAAAGCGCACGTTAACTTTCGAACAATTGAGTGCTGGCATCAAATGATCCATATCAGCAAATATCTGTGATTGTAAGAAACGAATTTTCTCGTGTGCCGTTAACTTTTACACGCTCTAAAATTTCAGCGTTTTAAGTAACTGATTGTTGCCGCGTTGTTTTCAATTTCGGAGATTCGTCTTTTAGCCTGTTCTGATCGTAGCAAAACCATGGTCTTTAGGATTTCGACGATTCATCCATGGAAAAGAGGTGCAGTTGAACGATTCCTTACGTCAACGCGTGTAATGGCACAGTTAGGAGAAAAATAATACCTTAGGAATAGTCACTAGACTAGTCTTGGGATTCAAAAAGCTCAATGCGAGCAACGGATTACCCGTACTCCCTGACGCACCCGCTCTGTCATATCCACTTTCATTGCCACAAACGTCACAATCCACGAGAACGTTCAGTTTCAGCTTCCGGAACCTTGCTTTGCAAGTGGCTGGTGGGCGGTGGCTAAGCACCAGTTGAAAAACACCCAATATCTTCCAAATACGACCCGCTTGTCTGGGTAGTTGAGCTGCTGGAATTTAGTCCACGATACGATCGCGCAAAATTTGCCCAGTGCCAGGGAAGAAACCATGCGGTTAAGCACCTATCTCCTACGTGACATTCTAATGTAACTGTGTGGTTAGCATAAAATCTATCATCGGAGGAAAAACAGACCAATAACTCTGAAATGCTCCGTCTAGTGATGAAACTCCGGCTTTATGTACTGACTTGACATCGGTGCGAACGAACGCAAACCTTATCCCCAGTCTTATTACCAACGATCCCATTGATCCAAAAAGATTCCAACAAAGTTCGTTCACATACAGCTCCAGGAATAGCGAATCCTAGTGCATCACACCTATCCAAGACCCTTAGTTTTACAATTACTACTCGTGTATGCGCCTACTGAATCTACTAACAACCGCGCAAAACCCAATCTGCCGAGCCTAAGCAGATGTCACAACCCCTGGGATCGGAAGGCAGAATACACAAGTCTGCAGGGCTACTAAAGTGGACGCCCGACTTCGGAACTGGGTCTAAAAGCCTCAACAGGGAGATGTCCTACAGAGCGTGCCGAACGAATTGCCTCATTGCTAGCAGGGTCATGCCACGAGGGCAGAAAATGTAGCTGGCAAGTAATTGCGCAGACGCCGGTCTGCTGGCCAGCTTGATATCCTTTGCACTCTGATTGGTCAGAATCATGTACCTAACATCCAATCGTCTTTCAGTAACCTCCAGATGTGTGGCGCTTCCAGGGGTGCGAATTTCCAGGATCGTGTGGCCAAACGCCGTAGGCACGATCGTTTGCACACGTCTTTTCGTTTCCTTGGGTGATCAGTACGCTCAATTTAATTCACTTTTGTGTTCCAAAGATTAGAGATATTAATAGCTCGGATACTGCCTATTAAGGGATCTAGAAAACCGCACCTAAACGCTGCAACCAACGCGGAATTACATACCTGAAACAGCGGAATAGCTTCAGAGGATAAGTGGGAACATCTTGACCCAAATAATGAAACGACATAAGAAGGAGAGAACGAGGGAGGGAAATATTGGTAGCTCGGGTATGTTTGCTGGTTGTTAGCCAAGTGGCCGTTGACTTGCTTGCCAAGCTCGGCAATTGATAATGTGCAGATATAATGATGATGATGAAGAAGAAGAATAAGGGAATCCATTGATGGCCACCATGATAACGGTAGCCGTTGTCACTCGCGTTGACTACTTATCGTAACTGCCAGGCCCATGTCTATGTGCGACGTTGGTTATGGGGCCTTACCTGTGCACGGCAACCTAATCCAATGGCCAACGGCCGCCTTTCATGCTCATAACTGTACACATTGTCACCCACCGAGACTACTTATCATAACCGCTAGGCCCGTGTCCATGTGCGACGCTGGTTATGAGGCCTCACAAATGCATGATAACCCAATCCAATGGCTAACGACGGTCCTTCATACCCATAACTGTACGCGATGTCGTGCTCCTTGGCTACGTATGGTAACTGCCGGGCCCGTACACACGCTCGCAGCTGACTATAGGAAACCAACAAAACATAACAGAATAATCCAACTTCCAACGACGATCCTTCCTACCCATACGTGTTGTCTGTCTGCCAAGCCCACGTCTGAAAAATGCACAACCACCTTTGGCGAATCATGTCTCTTTTTATTGGTTGCATCGGTGCAAACATAATGTGTAGTCAATCCAATTCTCGCTTTCAGGAAGCCCCTTTCGCTTGACAGGGATTCTCATGTAGATATTCTGTAAAATCACTGAAATCACATCATTAAACAAAGTTGTAATGGCTAACTCGCCAGTGCCGAATAAATCTCGTTGTTCACAATTTCCGATCGGTGTCCACGCTGAAGCCGGAATCTTACTGTTACAAAGGCAACCCCACTACCTTCTCAATTAGTCCCACTGGCGGTAATGAGGGAGACGTGTGTACATCGACGATTATATGACGGCATTCGGCAATCATATGCATTATTGGATGCAGCGAAGTTAAAGCTAAAGAGGGGTGTAAGTCCTAAGACCAAGTGGTATAGACTTGAGGGATAGGATCCACGGACCGCATGCGTCCTCGTACATCCACCCATGGAGGCAGCCGTAGCAAAAAGCTACTGCGTGGTTCGGTAATTGGTGTCGAATCTGCTCAATTGGAGCGCTAAATCCCAATTTCATTCCACTTCTGCTTCCCCATACCGACACTAGGTGGCCTAATATAATCGAAAGCTAAATCATCGTAATCATAACTAGTACCCATGCCACACTCAACCGCAATAGTGGTCTCACCACTTAAGGGCTCCTTTATGGGAAACCGGTCAGCCAACGTGCTGGCGTTGGTGATTTTCAGCATCCGGTTATATATAAAAAGCTTCCATTCCTCAGACACACATAACATGGTGAAAGCCGCTCTATATTCCAGGCTACAGCGAGGCTATTTTCTAGCACGCTCCAAGATAACTTACTTGAGCACAATTTAGCCAATGCACGTCCCTCATAATGACATATGCCCACATCCGTTTGCACCAAGCGCATATTTATCATCTCCACCTGAATATCGATTACCGTATTTGAAATCGGGCAGCGTCGCCCCACTGCAGTAGTTGGGAATTGTGACCACCTTTGACCGCCTGCTATTCCGGGCCGCAGTATAACCCGTATCATAATGCTTCTAGAAGACCTTTTTGACACTTTTTCTTATTTCGAGTCCCAAATGTAGACACGGCTGTTTTATTGGCTGAATGAGTGGCTGCTTTGATGGGGCTGTCCACGAAACCAAGTACGACGTCGTGATGACAATACCGCGACAGCCGTACCCAGTCTGATGGCTTGCCCGTAGTTCACCCTATCCCTAATATTTCCCAGACTAGCGTGTTACATGCGCCCATAAGACCGTCCCAATCCTTTGAATTCGTGCCCGAACTTAAAAGCACTGCCCGTAAACCCATAAACTCATCCTATAGCACTACCAAGGGGTCGGTATATTAGTGAAGATAAAAGCTTGTCTTCTGCTCAATATAGCGTGTGCTGACCATCATAAATAAACTTACCAGCTGTGACGAATTCCCTGGCTCCGTTTAACGGGACACCTGCCGCAACGGTAGAAGACCTTTCCGATACAGGCCGCGAATGGCTGCTGCGCGGACAAAGAGGGTGTAATTATTGTTCCTGTAGTCTTTAGATTATTACCAAATCCACTAGAGAAGAGAACACGTAGAAAAAACAGGTTTTAATAATAATATTATTTTCACAATATTTCATACCACCCTCACGAGGACTACGCCCGAAGAAAATTGCAGCCAATGAAATATTAATTCCGTGCCCACAGTGGACCTCGAGTGCGTCTAAACAACTTCCAACAAAACTGCTGCCGCACGGGGAGATTTTCAGGGTTCGAATAAATACCATCAAATGCTAAAATTTTGAAGATTGCTTTGTTCAAACTACGGCCTCAGGGCGATTCAGGTGTGCGTCTAAGAGTCTGCCTGAATGCATAGGGCAGCCGCGCCTTGGACGCACAATGTGTTTTCCTGCAAGACATTTGTGTGTAGAATAAAACTTTTACGCCAGTGTTACATTTTGTTGCATATGTGCTAAGGCCAAAATTCACACTGTGTCTTCATTTTGCGCGATTTGTTTTACCTGATCTCCGTTCGAAATTTTTGGCGCACATTCGACTTTGATCTTGCTGTGCTATGGCTCCAGAAGTAACTACACACGCGTTTGTCGAGAAATTTGGGGCTGTATCCTTTCCATCCTTCACAGCATTTCAGAAGGCCTTAATTCAATACATGAACGGTAACTATGTGGTATTTGTGCGTTCATCCAGTAATCGAAGCTCCAACGCTGTTGTGCGTTACGGATGTGTTTACTACAAATGCAGCAGGCAACCGCAAAGACCGACGGAAAGTCAGGAATCTGAAGAAGCTAGTAAGCTGAGCCTGGTTTTGTAATAAAACACAGTACGCGAAGCACCGGCTGCCCAGTGCGGTTTTGTCTACGGAGGCAAAGGAACCATCTAGCAGTCACCTCTTATGTTCTCAAACACGACCATAAGTTGTCAAAGTTTTTGTACGATCGGCTTCTGATCAATCAACGGCTAACCAAAGACCAGTTGGCCACCTGCAGGGCCCTTCTGAAATATGGAACTCCATCGTGTGAGGTGCGGCAGCTTGTGGCCGACGAACTCGGCAAGATCCTTACTACTAAGGATATATACAACTACCGCCGAGGTGTCGACAGGCTATGTTGAGTAGGTGCCGCATAGTTGTGTCTTATTGTGGCAGATGATAGGCCGTTGGTCCTGGCAAAACTTCGGGAGAGCGGATGCGTGCTTGTCTGGCAGTCAGAGGAGGGTCATTATAGCCACATATGCTTCTCCCGATGACGGCAGATAGCGTTGTTCCGAAGTTTTTTAGATGAAGCAAATGTAGACGGAACGCAGGCAACAAAACTTTTTGGGTAAGTTTTTTAAAGCACCTAATATTCGGCCTGTCGATACAAGTTGTATACTTTTCTGATAACGGACGGCATGGGTACCGGTCGTACGGTTATGTATGCCTTCGTGGAAAGTGAACAGTTTGCTCCTATGCGTAAACTGTTTGGCCTATTCAAGGAAATGATGGTAGAGCTGTATACAGTTAAGGCTTTCGTTATGGACAAGCTGGCGCTTCAAATGCAGGCTGCAAGAGTCATGCTTGGCTACGATGTAATGGTGTGCTATTTTTATATCAGAAAAGCGATCAGGAAGCACTGTGTATCATGCAATATCCATGTATTTATGGTCATAGACACACTCTGCGAACAGCCGGCACATATTTCTTCGCATGGCTTGCCTGGACAACGCCGTGCAGTAGGTTTTTCGTTTATCGTAATGCAAGCACAGAGATTTTGGCGAGGTCTGCAGCTTCTGCGCCGCACGGACGCACGATTTTGTCTCTTATCCTACGGCCAGCTGGTTGTACATCACCCGAAAATGGGCCGTACACGCACAATCCGGAATGGTTCACTTTGGTAATGTGGCCAACAACCGTCTGGAGAATACGAACGGCTCCTTAAAGGCTGGGTTCACCACTGGAGCACGCCATACAAAAGGTGTCCCGGCACGCGGAGTGGCTCATGCGAGAATTCGAGATGCATACGTCGTATGCTTGTGACCGATGACAAATATTGGAGGGTGACAGCTACGCTGTGAACGTGGTCTGTCGACTGACTACGTATGCCTGTTCTCTTGTTTTGGTGCACTTGGGGCCGCGACCGCCGAGGCTGCACTAAGATAGTGTTAAAACAAACCAGGTGAGGCGAACCTACGTTAAATACCTCATAGTTTGTGGTGCAAACACCCAGATGCTCACAGACGGTTGACGCCTGTGCTGGAGAATGCACATGCCCCTGCATGCATTTGCTCTCTGTACTTAGAGATCAGTCGGTTCCAAGCAGTAAGAAATATTCTTCATAGATTTTTTCTTAGGTTGCTCCCCAATCCACCAACCGTGGCTGTCGGATTACAACCTACCGGAAAAAGGAATACCTCTTACATTTGTTCCCCAACCACTGCCGACAGCTCTGGACGGCCTTCGTAAATGACTGAACAGTGTTGGATAAGCATCAGAATCTGAAACCCAGGAGGGCCACGGCCATCTTTAAGCAATGCATTGCTCAGGGGCAACTCCTGCTGCGACAAGGCTCAAAGTCTGCAACTGACGGCCTGCCGTCGGCGGTCGAGGATACTGCACCTCAACCCAGATGGTGGTCTAGGGACACAGACTTGGGCTTTTGTGTGCTCTGTGACCGGCCGACTCCTATCAGTGACCGCTAGTGTGCTCCAAACAAATTTGTCTGTTAATGAGATACGATGCATTTCATGTAAGTCTCATATTTAATGATGGATACAGTAAGTAGGTATGGAAATAGCCGCTGAAGATGACGTTCTGTGAACTAGCCTCTACGATATTCTAACGGCCAAAGTGCTCCCATTATAGGGTAAGTATTCCACCCAGTTTTTTAGCCGCCTGCCTCATGGTGATATTTCGATAACCTAACTCATATCTTCTCATTTCAAGACGTCAATGGCCGAATGAACATTCCGCACGAAGAAGTGCATGCGCCACCCGGCAGGGCATTTGTACTCGTCAAATAACCAGTACAACTAAACTTTTTATGTCGTCTACTTTGGACATTTTCCCCGGAAGAGATGGACGGGCGCACTCCGGCCAGCTGATTAGACATCGTGTGCGTCAGCTAGGTTCGTTCAGCTGTCCGCTATGGTCGACGTAACTACTATGTGGCTAATTGATCATCGTCATTTTCTTCCTAGCAGACTTCGCAAGCTATGATGGAACATTCTGCTTTTTATGAACAAACTCGGACGATCTCTCGCCAATACTGAACGCGGCTTACGCAAGTTACACTGGTAGCAGCAAGTATCGAGCAAAAATGGTTTACAGGCATGCAACCTCCGCATATTTTGCGTCCACAAGGACCATGTAGATTCTAGTATGTTCAGCGAATTATTTCAGCTGTAAAACTATCTTAAAAAACTGTCCACTATAACCGAGTTATCTTTTTCCGCAATTCGCGATTTCTTATTAGGTAACGTATTCACAAACGGCGGTGTTCATTGACCTTGAAGATTCCCTCACTTAAACAAATCACCGGTGTAGGTAATTCGCATGATACACGTACATGTACATTATACATAGACATTTTAAACTATGAAGAGGCACCCCTGAGAATGTCGTAGCTCTCGAGAAATCGATCCCATTGTGCGAATACTGAGCGGCCATGCGACAGCCAGTTCAAAGTCGAATAAGCGCCAAAAATTTAGATAGGAGATTATTTAACTACGACAAAATGAAATCGGATTCGGGTGATTTTTTGGTTTGAGAATACATACGACAAGATGCAGCATTTTGGCTTGAAATATTTATTCCTCTCGCAAAGGTTTGTTCGATAAAATCATTGTGCCTAAAAGGATTTGCCTCTTTTTCTATTTAAAGCTACTCTCGTCAAATCTACCTGGGTAAACTACAGCCACCCAACAGGGTCTACGAGCTTGTTGTTTTCTACTCATGTGTATACTTGCTGAAACTACTAGAGCCACTGCTTTCTACTTGTCTGTTAGTTTATCCTGTGTTTTACTGTATGCTTTCATGGTGAATTGAAAACGGCGCTCTTTCGGAAGCCGATCATGACCGACAAACTCCAAGAAGCAGGACTGTATATTGATGACCTGAATAAACTGCGTATCGTTGACCCAGACGTGACTCATGACACGAACGAGCTTAAAACAGAATGCGAAAACTATCTGTCCAGTGAGTGTAAAAGTTATAATTTTTTAAGCAAATCGTTTGGACATGATCCTTTTGCAACTCTAACGGGCTACAGCGATTCACTACGTGAGAGCATGTACCGCGCGAGTTTTTGAAGCCCATGTTTCCGAAAGTGTAACTAGTGCACTACCTTGTTGCCAAATCATTGAATTTTTGCAATGACCTCCCAGACAGTGTTGTATTAACACCTTTGGTTGAGGATTTAGAATAGCACTATTACCACAATTTTTCGATTTTTCAATTTTGTGACTTATGAGAAGTTCATGAAAGGCCTCGTACGATTTTAATGATAAATGCAACTTCACTTTGGCTTATGTGCACTGAAACAGTGCTTTTATGTGTTCGTTCCAGTTGCACTCCGTCTTTGCCTGAGGTATCACGTTTTTCCTCATGTAATCTCCGGTGACTTGCACGGTTTACACATGCATGTTATGCCAGTATTGTCAACACAAATCAGTGATACCAAAAGTGCCATACAGCGGCGATGTATAACTATACATTCTATAACTATGCATTCGAAAATGAGGTATTTATTGCACACGTGCAGTTTGTATGAGAGGAAACAACGAGGAATCCTTTGTATGGTTGTGGTAATAACATCTACCGGGGCTTTATGAGATGTACTTTAACAGCACTTGTGTGATGACTTCTAGGCATGGAAGTGGAGATTACCCTAGTCACCCTTCCACATTACATATACGCTGGTATACTAAACATTATCGTGAAAATGCGTGACCCCTATTTGGTCTCTGTTTAAATCTCCCCCATACAACTAATAAGGAATTTTTAATTATCAACTTTTTTACCTACCCACCCAGTGAGAGTTCGTAATGATCTTTTCCTCAGTGACGGGTTATTCAAGACTTACTTTGAATTCACCACTTTATTATCAGAGTAAATGGGGCACAATCCAAACGCTCTAGTATCAGCAGTGTAGTTCGTCGGTGATCAGCCAATAACCCATAGTATGTAAATAATATCCGTACGCGTTAAATTGAAATCGTTCGTAGTCTTCGGGACCGCTCTTAGAACACTTGAAACTTTGGAAACCCCAAAAGGCAAACGAGAACTGCATCTTCATCACCATCATCATCATCGTCATCATCATCATCATCACCATCATCATCATCATTGTCATCATCGAAGACAGCAGCATCAGTGTTGACACTGATGCATCACTGCCGTACAAACGAGAACGGCAACGGGGCTTATATACTCGTGGACGTTGGTTTGCTTTGAATGAGGCTAAGTTTCAGCTGTAGCTTGGTCAAATTGCACAGCACCCACTAACCTTTGAAGCTTGATGTGCAGAACAGTCGAAGATAATTGGTGCTGTTGTGGATTTCTTGACCCTTGATTTGATCTCTCCTGACGTAATCTATATTGTGGCCCAATAACCTGACAGTTAACTGCCTGACAAGGAAAAATACGATCCGAGGTATCGGATTGTAGTTAGATCGTGAGTTGTTACTAGCACACCTGTCCCTCATCATTCCTATTGTCATCATCAACATCCTCTTCACTACTGAGAGCAAACCTAGGTAGGAATGCTGGTGCCTCAGTATCATACAACCATATCAGTTTATTTGAATAAGGCCTTATAATGAAAAGAAGAGTAAATTTGGTCCTCCATTTTTGGGGTTGGAACATATGTGGGGACTTGCTTCTTGAATGTTTTACGCTGTCTCTGGCTAGACTTTTGAACCAAAGGTTTTGGTTGAAGAACCCAGTGGTCTTCTTGTCTATGTTTAGAGGCCCTGGCAGCCCAGGTAAAACCATACTTCGCTTGTTCCTCGGGCATGCTTAACTAAGGCGAGCGATTTCCCTGGCTCCTCAAGCTTTTTTTCCTGTTTCAGACGAAAGACTCTTCATGGAGGTTGGGGGTATATGCACAAGCTTATTGCACCAGCCTCATCATCACCATTACAGACGGCATGGCATCAATGTTCAAACTGAAGTTTCTCTGCCATACAACCATGATTTGTTTCAAGGCCTACTTTCTAGGTAGCGGAGAAAAAGCTTAAACAGAGCCAGCAAATAACTTATCATATTATTGCCGTTTTGTGGTGGATGCTATATTCCAGACACGTTTACTCAATAGCATGAAAGAAAATCCATGAATGTGATTTTCGTATGCACCGTGGCGTGCTTTTTGGAACTGCCGATGATAGATGCAACCCTTTCACCCGGATGTTTAAGTCATATTGGAGAACAATAAGATAAAATGGGGAGACAGGACTTCACATTCAGCAGATATACAATGCCTACTTAACAATTTATCGGCCGAAACCGCTCAAGCATCCATAATTTGTAAATTCAGACGTGTGCTAGATAGACACCTATGATATAATGCCACAAATCCTAAGATCGCTTCGAAGCTTGATAGCGTCAGTTCCTGTGCCGTTTATCTGCCTTCATTTACGTAAGGCTTCCATGCGCGATGTCAACACTTGACAGAGCGTACACATGATGACCACCTCCTCCCTCTATCCCTCTGGAACCAGGACTGTTGATTTAATATTACGCTCCTAAAAAGAGGATTTCTTTATTTTCATGGACATGCCGAATCGTGAGCAGTACACGGTACACACGTTGCAGTTCAAAAATTTGTCCATATGAACGATATAAAAGTCCCAGTATAGGACTAGACAACTTAGGAATTAGAAGATTAAAGAAAGAGAGGCGATTTCTCTCTCCAGTAGTGTTCGTTATTATATTGGAAGATGGCATCGAAACCTACGTTTACCAGCGCTTACAAGATTTACACACCAACCGACCTAAACAAGTATTCGATGGGGTGCTCAGAAATCATTATAAATCTGATCTTTGCGCACAAGAAAACTAGAGGTCTGAAACATTTAATGCATGCAGCACTTTTTAAAAGTGCAAAATATATTTTATCGGGAGTTTCCACACAACCCTGGGAAACATAACTTTTTGGGTCTCTGTCAATAACTTAATATTTTGGAAGGATGCCTACCATGTGGAAGAACTTGACGGTTGATAATGGATTAAGAATGGTGAATTTTATGATTTTACGACATAAAAGAGTATTTAAAGGCAAACGGCACACTGTTTTTTCGTAACAGGATTAAGTTAACTCATGAATTTGCCGAGTATGAGAATATTTAATATTGCATGACAATGGAAAATATCGAAGATAAAACAGTTGAAGAACTAAATAAAGCTCACAGACGCAGTATCAACGCAGTAATCCTTTTGTAACTGCTTTCTAACATATGAGGTATGCAAAAAAGCGTGGAAAATAAAGAAAAACCCCAGGTAACATCGCAGGTGATTTCGTTTCAGTTAGACCACTGGGTCAACAATAGCATGGAGTGGCGTCAAATTTGAACAGAGTCAACACACACATGAACGTGCTACAAATGAACAATTGCTACTTTTTATAATGTCCGTTTTACACTCCAGGACCAAATGATCCGTGATAATTATTTAATAATACGGTTGCGGAAATTGCGTGTCTTTTAGCAGTGCATGTGTTTAAAGTCTAAACGATAAACAGCTTTCTGTTCCGGGAAATAAATTTCCACCAAGCAGTAACACACCGCAAAGGAACACAACAAATTTATCTTCTTGTTTATGGGGTTGCTATCTGCGTGAGACATCTAGACAATATTTTAATTGAGACCTGGTGTATGTTTTTAGCATCTTAAAAAGAAAGAACCAGTTTAAGGCCTGAAATGACCTTTTGAGACAACAGGCCGTATGAGGTGTGAGGTGCTCAGCAAGTTTTGAAATCATATGGTGATGTCCATTTCTCAAGCAAATCTGTAAACACTTCCACCTTCTTGCACCTGGGGATAAAGTGGAGTGACATTCAAAATCTATGGTAGATTACTAATTACCAGACAATATCTGACTGCTTGTCTAATTACTGATATGATTAATTCATTCTAAGCTCTATGTGGTTGTTATCTTTAGTTTTTTGGACTAGTTATTGCTTTCCAAAGGCTGTTCTGAATATACATACCTTGGCCAGTATGATAGTCAGGAAGATAAAAAGATAATCGTTCAGCCGTAGCACACTTTTGGTGCCTTTTCTACTATTCCAGCGAGAGAAGACAATAAGACTGGTGTACTGCCATTAGTCTAAGCCTAGACAGGAGCAATCGAGATGCTGAGGTTGGATTTTGAACCCCAGACCTTCCGGTCCGTAAGCTGGCGCCTTAACTACTGAGCTATCTCAAGCCGCAGTCATGAATATGCTAGGAAAAATATCGGCTAAAACATACAGATGACTATGACTGAATAAATTGGAATAGAAAACTGATTACGATGTCACGGACAGTTTTTTACGTAGTCGATGCAACACAGTTTACTTTTTCTCGCTGCAAAAGTTTGCAGCAAAATTTTATGGACAATGTTACTGATAGTCTAAAAGAAGGTCATTTAAGTAGTATCCAGGAGGAAGCGATTGTAGCGTCGGGTCCTCTATTGCGCTATCATTTTCTGTTTAAACTTTATATCAGCCCACCAAATATCACTCACAATTTCTGAAAATACTGACAGATTTCGATGGAATGTTTGCGAATTCGATTGCATGTGCGAGAAAGCTGTTCAGTCTGTTTGTTCAGTATGAAATGTTTTAGTGTCTCAAAGGTCTTTGCATATTTGGTTTTGAATATATGTGATTTGATTTGGCTGTCGTCTGTGATGAGCTAAGCAGAATAATTTTAGGTGGATGGGTGGTTATTTATGCAATAAATTTTACGTTGCCAAGTGTTATCGCCCCAATAAGCCCACTCTTATTTCGGCTTTAAATAAACTGAACAAGTTTTTGACGCTTTCTTCTCTACCAGCAAACGAACCCGGCCAAAATATATTTATTTCCAGATGAAAGACATTCATCTAAGTCGCCCGTTGACGCAAAATTAATCTATCAGTGAGTGTATCTTGCCGTACTTCCTTACTTTGTTTATTCTCAAAGAGGGTCCTTGGATTTGTTCCTTGAGTTTGAAACGCTGAGTGATTGTTCTGAAAATCAGATATATCACAACTTTATCAACTTACCGAATGTACAGTGCCACTACGGTTGTCGCACAGTGCCTTAGGATCTAATTGTCTTACACGTGGCATACAGTAGAGCGGAATGGCGAAAAATAGATAATGCTGATGCTCCTCTTTTGCTTTTTTTCGTTAGTCATTCTTTTTATCCCTCCGATATGTTCTAAAGCGCATTCCTACCAACTGACAAATACGTTTTTCCTTAGCTGCAATCTTTGTATCTATAACGGCCTTCACTTCCGCAGACAACTTAAAATAATACCTTTAACCCTAAAACTCAGTTTACCACTGCAATATTTACCGTCATTGATTTTTAACGAGGTTACTAATAATTTATTTTCGCCTGAATACCAGAATTTTTATTAGTGTGTGCCGTTTTTTTGTAACAAAGAGTTAAGACTCGAATGCGGTTGCCAAACCTGTTTCTACCGTTTAGTGGCTGCGCAGCTCTGGTGATCTAAAAGCCGCTAATGTTATTTGAGTTCTTATTGATTTGCCCGCTAAATGCACGCCGATAGTCGCTTGTGTGAGGTTTGTTTAAAAACTTTTGTGAAACCATCTCGTAAACGCGCTGACAATTTCTGCCCACTTGTTGTATCTGCTGACACCCTAGAAGAGTGGAGCTTCAATACTTCCAAAGAGAGTTTTAAGGCATCTTGAGCTCTTGAGGTGAGCTAAGAGCCCAGATATAGTTGTAAGTGTTGAAGGTATAAACTCGCAGTGAGCAAAACTTTGGTATTCCATGCCTGGAAGCAGGATGCGCCGACAACTGCAAGCGTTGACTGTGGTTACGTGCCAACCAATAAATATTTCTGTACAGCATCAACTTCCGAAGATAAAAGCCACCTGGCCACAGGGTGGCTTCTACAAGCAAATCAATCTTAAACACATACAGATCAAGCCACAGTCGTCTACAGGTGGCCTAGTCAGATAATTTTTTCTTTTTCGTGGTCCATCCGTGTGGTTTCTGATCACACTCTTTCTGGGGGCACGCAAAAATTATATATCTTATCTGATTATTGAGAGGCTGTCGGACCATGATGTGAAGCAAACAAAAAATGCCAAGGCCTATTTTGAAAAATCCGTCTTTTGATATCGGCTATCATTGAAAACTACTATTCACTACCCTACAAGATGCTGAATGGTGTGCTTCCCGAAATGATGAAGCCAGTTGCATCTATGCATTGGGCCTCATGCGAAACCCTGAACCTGCTCGTACCTGAAGCACGTTTTCTTGCTGGTCAAGTGTACCCCAGAACTTGGCAAAAAGTAATACAGAGGGGGAAAAGTGCACTAGTGCGGGTCCAAATGCTTGACGGCTACAGGAGGTTGAAGAGCTAGGAGAATTAAGAAACACTGGAAATCCGCGAAAACTACTCCAACTAGTACGTGCCGCGGGCCAAAAATTACCTGTGGCGACGGAACATTCAAACTAAGAAATTGCCAACTCAAATCCAAAGAAGAAAAACTTCTAAGTCTCTGGGCCAAACACTTTCAAAAACAATGTAACCGGCTAACTGCTACCGATCTTCTGGATTTCAGTTTGGCAGCGGAGCCAATAATCCTTAAACTGGAACTTTCAACGGCTTTAGAAATATGCGAAAGCCTTCCTCCCTCAAGGGTAATCAAGCTACTGTTCAAGATCGCCTCCAACCTGCCCTGTTAACGGATGGAGGATAAATCTTCAGCCATAAGGCCTATTTGACTCCATTTTACTAAAAAAGACTGTTCCAGTTAACTGGAGGGGGCGACAGTTGTGGCTTTTTCCATGTTCGCATTGAGTGTGGCAATCACTGCAAAGTTAGCTTGATCCTCATGGTAGGTAAGCTTTTTTCGCCACTTGTTCCACAATGTCTCACGAGAATAACGTACAGATGAAACCCGAGAGCAGAGACCGAGTTTTCGACCAAAAATACTTTGTGTAAAAAACATCTACAAAAGTTGTTAGACGGTACAACGACGGCATTCGTATGGCTGCTCCAAAATCTTTGAGGTTTTGTTCTTTAGAACGCGTTTCTTTCCGTCAACCAACTCCTTCTTCTCAAAACATTTGTGTGACAGGATATATCACAGACGTTACATTTTTATTGGCGCTTGAAATCTCTCAAAGAGCTTCTCAACGAGCAGCGGAGCCCGACGAGATTGCATTCGCTTCGTTTTTGTTGAATGCTGTGTAATAGGAAGGATGATATAGAGACAGGATGTTATGAGCTCTTAAGAATGTAAAAAAACCCGCTTTTATAATCCTTTTGAGTGGCAGCTTTGTTGATTTGAAATGTTCAGACAGAAATGTTTTCATTTTAAAGAGAAGAAAAAAATAGGCGCTATAAAATACCCGCTTCAAGGTCATTCAATCCTGTGATATGTTGTGCCAACAAAATCCAAGGTCATGCTTTGGGAAGTGCATCTTTTGTGCATACATGCTTTTAAGAATTCAAAACGTGACGCTGAAAGTTGTAAGACACCATAAGCAATAACCGTGTCTTAATCGTGACGGACAAGCTCAACGCACTAACGACGAAGGCCAGAATGGCGCCTGCCAGTTCGCGCCGCTTGTGGCTAAATCATGTATTACACATATCGAGTTACAGATTGTCTAGAAGAGCGCGGTTTTTGGCCTTATTCGAGGTAAGAAAACATACAAGTAGGTAGAATATGACGTGACAGAAGAGAAGGAAAGAGGTTACGAAACATCTGGCTGGTTTTAATGCTGTCCTCTCAAGTGGCCTCCCTCTGATTAGTTCGAGAGATTACAGGTTTTAACACCCAATCTACTTTATCGAAGCTTACGCTGTCATTTTCTATCCACACTATCTCACTGAGTTATGTAGGTTAAGGAACCTCAGATATTTGCTTTGGACTAGCTCTAACTCCTCCTCCCGTCGATTTTTTCTTTCCATTACAGGGCTTTACTTAAATAAACCAAAATGGTTGTAGGGCATAGGAGCGGCAGTGCCTCCTCTCTTGTCGCCGCTATTGATAGTGATTTTGTGAAGATAAGGTGTAAAATTGAAGAAATGTTTAAAGATCCAAACTAGGTCTGTCCAGTTATTTGACTTTTTATTAAGCGCAAATGTATAAATAGGTTTAGTAAGTGTTTTGCGTATCCAAAGAGAAAAATTAACCTAATATGACCTAGAAATCCATTGCTGTTATTCTAGGCTTATGCAAAAATTCAGATAGACTGCTGTTAAGGTTGAAGACTGTAAAATTTTATTTCACATCAAGGAAACTGGCCATCTAACCATAGTCGAACTTCATGCTTATGTGTACATAGTGCAATTATACCTGTGGTAAGCGGGGGTATTTTTAGCTACCATCAAACTACGAGGCCTTTTTTGTGCACCACTGCCGCACTTCTGGGTTGTGATATGAGAATTGGTTTGTAATGCTACTGATGTTGTAGGTGGTTTCCCCGTTGGTGCCGGTTTTTAGCTTTAATCTCAATATATACGGGTAATATAAAACTTATGCGCCAAATGCTATAATGACAGCTTGTATGAATCTATTTGTAGCACTTGCCCACCATCTGATGCATCATTTTCCCTGCATCCTAAAGCTGAAGGCAAATCCAGATTCAAAAGTGGATCAGAAATGGAACAGTTTCAAAATATGATGCATTAAGTTATCGCCGGTAGTTTAGCGAGAACGAGCCCAGTTTCGCCTCACATATTACTCCCTCTTGTAAGCGAGGATCTTTAGCTGATCGCAAGGCGGTCCAATGAATCCTAATTTACGGATTTTGATGGGCGAGGTGGCTCAGTAGTTTTCTGACCGGAAGTTCCTTGGTTCGAATCCGACCTCTGCATCTCGACTTCTACTGTCTAGGATTGGGAAACGTGGCAGAATCTCAGCTGTCGTGCTTCCTTCGGGTGACATGGCAGCTAGGTACTGAAATGGTGCTACAGCTGAACGATTATTTATGATTATTATTTTTCGGAATCAACATTCTTTGATGTTTATATCAATTGGCTGAGTAATCAGTGTAGAGTCATTATGCACGTGTATTTTTTTATACTGTTTCGGCGGACCTTACTCAATTTTTGATACTATTCTTGCATCCTCCAGTATGCATTTTGCATATTCCATGTCAACTGCATCTATTTTTCTCCCTGAACTCTTCGTACTTCTGTCTTCCATTAGGTTACTCTTAACAAGCTTCCTATTATAGCACCCAAACCTGCTCTATACTCAGACAACAAAGCCGTCTCATGATTTGCCCCGCCTTCTCACTCAACATTACATCGTTAATAAACTACTTCATCTCGACGGTCTCCGTTGCGTTATCCTGCGTTCCTGTCGTGCGCCTTCCCTGTCTTGGTTTCGTTCTCACCCACCCTTCCATTACTGCATCCAACTGCGTCTTCTCATGAAATCGAGGTGTGGTTAGATCACAGCTGTTTTTGTCAACTTATAAGTGCCATACTATATCAACTAGAAGGTTGAGCGGTATTAGTGTGAAGTCTTTGCAGTCCCTGTGACAGGCCTTGTTGTCAGACGTGCCTGAAGTGGTAAGTTCAAACGCAGTCAAAATGAAATAAAGAGTATACAAACCCTTTCAAAATGACAGCCAATCTCCACTTTAAAGATAGTTTTTCGGTCTAATTTTATCTTTTCAGTTGCCCTAACGTAGCAAGGACCCACAAGCATTTCCGGTCGTCATGTTTTCACTGATTTCTACGGTTGCTGAAATACCGTCTTTCAGAGATAAATGGTCCGATATTCCGCTGATTATTTTAGCTCACGCGACTCTCTAGGCTTTCTTCGTATTACCGCCTCTCTCTGGTAGCCTTCACTAAGTACCTGAAGGTGTTCTGATAGTTCAGAAGGAATACAACAAATAATTTGCTGACTACCACGTTCCGCTCCGGTTTCTGCATCGTCCACCCCAATATTCTAGCGCACCTCTCCACACTGTCGTTTGACTGAGGGTAAAAATTTTAAAATTACATAAAACTACCACTCTGTCGTCTAGGACTACAGTTCTTGGCTGTTTATTTACACAGAAAAGTTATCCAAGGTTAGATATTTTAGGCTTGCCACTCAAGTGTTCCAGCCAAAGTTGTCGATGGGTGACCGTGCAAAATCCACCTAAGTTGTTTTGGACAAGCTCCACATTTCAGCCACGGTGTAGGGGACACAATTCTTGTCTAACTGTTCAAAATGTAAGTCGGGGCCGGTAGGTGTGAACGTTACCACCCGCGCAAATTCTTGGAGCCAAAGAGCTCAATGACTTCAAATCATCGCTTGATGGACAAACATGAAAACCACAACAACGATTCTACAAGTTAGAATAACCTAGCAAATAATGAAGACCCCCTTAAAACCTGGTGATTCTTACTACACACTACTTTATTACTTGCTGACGATGAAACTGAAGCGAAAAATTGGGAAATGATGATGATTCTGCTCGATCAGATCGTTTAAATTACCACACCAGAACAGTGCATCGATTAGGGGTCATTGGTCCCCCACAAACGTGACTGGAACTGTTCACTTTCTAGCGCAATGATCCAAACTATTCATTGAAATCGGAGGTAAGATCTAGATGGGACATTACAAGCGGCATTTTTTCTATTGCATGCTAAATTACTACCATATTCTCCCCTTTCACAATGTAAACGACGCGCTACCATGTAGAATGGAAAGTGCGGCGATAAAGGAAGGCTAGTCGCAGTGATATTGCAAGTTGATACCGGAAACAAATGACACAAAAAAACTGAGTTATGATAGTGGGTCGTCGGGAAATCTCTCTGAATGACCATAGATATAAACGTATGCTCCTCACCTTTGGCTGATCAGGCTAAATAGTCACTTGCTCAGAGGTAAGTTTGTTTTGCGGAAATTAATTTTTAAGCTCTGAGGTTCTCTTGTGAAGGTGTGAATTCTAATAAGACTCCGGCCAGTTTTGCTGGAGATGTTGCTAACGCAGAAGTACCAACATTTTGAGTATGCCATAGAAAGAGAGTCCAGTGCCGATCGCTATGAGACATTAAAATCCGTTTTGGTATGGGTGGCATTGCGGGGCGATGCCTGTGGTCTAATTACCAAGCAAGGCATTGAGTATATGAACTGACGAGCTTTTTAGCTGAAGGTATGTTGTTCAGCTGTAGCCTTTTCCCCCATTCTGGAATGCACTGCCTTTAGAAATGTACAGCTATTTTGCCCTTGGATGATGGACCGCATATGGTTACTTCTGATAGGTGATCTCTTCTTGGAATGACCGAATCACCGAAAGGTTCTTCATTGACAAGCAAAGAGTGTTACCTTCCGAAACCTGAGCGGGTTTCTGGCGAAGCACAAACTTTTGCGAATTTGGTTGGCGTTAACGGGAGATTCAACTGAATTTCAGCGGAAGCCATCGTTTCTGCCTGGGCAGTCTTCAATCAGAGATGTTTCTCGAACAAAGATGACCATATAAGAAAACGCACATCCCTAACGCATTACCCTGAACAGTAATGGCTACACTGTGACTAATTGTTTTAAATCATATCGACTTATGGGTCAAAGCAAAATAGTGCAACCCTACTAAAGGGAACAGTCCTCATTTGGAGCCAGTGAATGGCCCCCGGTAAAAAGCCTAACTATGGATCTGGCATGGTATTTCAAAGATGAAGTTGGCCAAGCAGACCTGAGAGTAACTACAGTCGCCCCAACTCAAAGGTGGCTGAAAACTAACGGGTGCGCTATCAAAGAAAAAACCCCTTTTTTCAAATATTTGTTTCATATTGCATGTGTCTCAAGAGTGCTTTGTGTATACAGCACACACAGGTTACTCCAGGCAGTAGTATTCGCCTCAGCTTTCACAGTTTTGTACTGTGAACGATCTAACCATGTAAAGGAAGACTGTGATCTACTAAAACAACTTTACTCGTGATTAATGCTGAGCAAGAAGAGTGCTATTCATCCAGTCTGTTACCTATCTCTCCACGAAAATCCTACGTCGACATAACTATAGTTTTAGAGAGAATTGTGCCCCGATCAAATAGTCATTCATTGATTCTGGCTTCAATTAATTCCATTCATACAATGACCTCACCAAACATGTGATGTTTTGGGCGAAAGACAACATTTTCTCACGTTTTTGGTCTTCTCTACTGCTGTCACATCACCTGTATGCAAGAAATCAGTTTCATACGTAAAACCAAGTTGTCAATCAATACTAAAATGAAACCTTGGAGAAGAATAGTACGTCAAAAGCAGCTCCTGAAGGATTTGATGTATTTAGAGCCTTGTTATTTTACCCAAACCTGTTCTTACGACTGAAACACGCAAAAAAATTTCGTTGGTTATACGTGCATGCGTATGCGTGTGTGCGTGTTTGTGTGTAAGAAAGGAGGGCGACCTAACTTCTTCGTGCAGTCTATGATGTGTATCGCGAGAAGAGTATGTGAAACAGCTGCAGAAAATATAGAACTCCATGTCACTCTACGTCACGGTTACTGATGCCCGACGGAATCGGCCCTTAGCTGAAAGAATTCAATTTAATTCTCACGAGTAAAAAAGTTTGGCCAAGAGCTTCATGCTCAGAAATTACAGCAGAATTGAAAAATCACATAGAAAGTTGGGTAAGCAAACTAGCATGTGGATATTCTTTGACTTCCTGCGAAGCTTAACAAGCCGCAAGCCGGCAATCTCCCACTTTCTACAAAGACGGCACTGTTAACCAGGGATCATTCTATCCGGAAAGGAACGAAGTTGCAAGCGTAGATGAGTCTTAATTTAAGGGGACTAGAATTTTGACCGATTGCTAGAATCGGAAACGGTCTTAACTGAAAAAAGGACATTTAATAAAATCCTCAGAGGTGGATCTTCACACGGAGTTCATAAGTACAACCTTTGATAATTCACTGTACTTGAAAGCTTGTTTTTGGAGCATGCCACTAAGGCAAAAATCCCTGTCAAATGGTCCGTGAAAGAAATAGGACGACAGCATACCGAGCGTAAGGAAGTGGTAAACCTTAGTACGACATAGTGGGATGTGTATAGTGCTCTTTGTTGGAGAGCACAAAATGTCACTTTCCGGCCTCCGATGAAAGTGGGCTCATCCCAGGGAGAACATATGAGCTGGTTTGTCCCAACTTCTTCATCGTGGAGCATTTTATGTAATACGTACTACATTAACAGTAAGCGAATAAAGTTTACTGAGCAAGCCGTTGTGTGGCATTCCTTCAAACGAAACAAACTCGTACTCCTTGAAGCTTCTTGGATCACCCTGTGAGTGCATTAGGAACATTAAGTGAGGTCTGTAGATTTACACAAGCATCCGGCTGGTGGTCAACTTCCTTTATCTATCCGCAACTCTTGTAGGCATTTCATTAAATAAATTTGATTTTTTTAAATGATTTGTCGAATTTAGCTTGCTCCCATTGCTCATAGTTTCCTCCCTCTTCAAAGCAAATGACAGTGAGCTAAGATTTCACGAAAGTGAAGTCAAGTAATGACACAGAAATTCTTATATAAATAGGATCCTTCTATACTGGTTCCCAGAAAGCTACCATGGTGCACTGTAGTTGATCTGTCGACAAAGAATTCAGCATTATTTCATCCTTTCCCGGTGTGTGAAGTGGTATGATTTGCTGATACATCTGTGAGATAGTCTTCCCAAGCACTGTTACAAGTAATCAATCCATTGCTCTGTCGCTGTATAGCTCAAAGTTGTCATCAGCAGTTAGTAATGATCATGGACTTGAATTACGAAGAGCAACTTGGCACGCTCACACTGACTTGGCGTGAGCTTATTTCGTTGCGGATATCCCAATCCAGCAAGATCTTGGTTTAAGTCTTCTAAGTACACGCCTGCAGAAACCCAGGATATTGGATGTTTCATAGCTGGGTTTTATCTCAAATAGGAGATGACTGAGCTAAAACAAATGCAACAAAGATCCCACTTTCTACCGCAAAAAGCCGCGTATACTTCGGTTGTTCTATCTAAGAGTTAAAACGACTGTTTCTGCATGGCCATCTCTCTCTGTTCAAGCTCGCCCATCATCATCATCATCACCATCATCATCATCATCATCATCATCATCATCTTCATCATCAGAAGCAGCAGCTGTAAGAACTGCGTACTTGTCGTAGAGTGGTTGTAGCTGCCACAGTTTCGTTCACCGATGATTTGGGGAGGTGGGGTAGGTAGCTGCGCATTGGAGGTGGGAGCTGATAAATTCGTGCGCAAACACATACCTGTCAGTGGACTTTTAGGTGGAGGGCTTGGGAAGGGAGCTATGCATTAAAGGCAATAGCTTAGATGCAAGAGCGCCATTGAGGGTGCGACTGAGCCATGTCTGACAATGTCTCTGACCATTGATGTGGCCCTACTCGGGGTCCCCATCCAGGAAGACGGCAGTGAGCAGCGCAGCTGAGTTTGTTGGTAATAACTTTTATACTTCGCTGCCAATCCAAAAATTGCTAAGTGGATACCCTCAGAACGGCGACTTTTCTGTGGGTAACCAACTTTCCTTAACCGAGTGAGCTTGGGGTCGGTTTGTTCCTAGAGCATACTCTTTAGCTTACTCATGAGTAGTTAGACAATTTAGAATTAATTTACGGGTGACATGGATGCACGCATGTTACCGAACATGCACCCTGTTGGACGCCCTAAACCTGTTAAATTTCACAGCGTTGGAGTACGTTCTTGATGGAACATAATTTCCGGTTTCATTGCAGAAGTTGCAGACTTTCAGTCAATTGTTCAAAACCTAACTGCGATGCTTGCCTCTGTTGCTGAGCAGGTGGAAAAACAAAAGTTAAAGGTTTGATTGGCTTTCGTTATATCGAAGCTTGAACGCCCAGGCAATCGTGTCGAGAAACCAGTTGGTTTCAGCGGCAACTCAGCGTCAACTAGAAAAACAGCAACTTGAAACCGAAATTCAAAAGCAGAAGGACGAGAATGACCGGTAAGTTATATTGATTGCTTAGTGTACTTTCTGTGTGGTAGGTGAAAAAGAGCAGTGACAAGGTTCAGCAAATGTGTATGCCTTCGGCGTTCAAACTTGTGCATTTAGACATACCGCTTGATGGAATCTAAGTGATATAAGGGAGAGGTGAACGTCATTTCCACTGTGTACTCACATTCTGAGGCCTGAACTGACTATTAGTCAAATTGACCAAGCTTGAGACCATTCGGGACAGCCAGATGGATGCAACAGACACCGGAGTCGAAATCACAACTACTGTCATTGTCCTGCTTTGAAGGGACTACCGTTAGAAAAGACTTCCTTTTGGCTTCAACGTTTTAGGTTCCTTTGGATTATAGTCCCATTCTATGATGGGACCACCTCTTACAATCATCTCCAGAATCACCCTCCTGAAAGGTCACACTCGAAAAGCCTTCCTTAAGGTCTGTATAGGGTCTTCTGCCGAAAATACTTCTACCTGTTGAGGATAATGAAATGTTCGGGAACGTATAATTTTTGACAATCTGAGTAACATGTATGGTGGGTTGGCATAGCAAGTGAAATTGAACGAAACGGCGATTTCAATTAATTTGAGACCTGAGGTGGTATTTGTGCGATCCTGAGTTAGGGAGTTTCTTAAAACCAGTGGCTACTCAGCTAACCCGACCTACGTTTTGCTCTGTAATCAGAAACGGCTTTCAGGAAGAACACCAACTCTTCATTTATTTCATTTTCATCTTTAGTGGTATTAAGTGGCCGCAGCTAGTGGTACTGAACGTAGTCCGGTTTCTGATCAATTCTTTGCGAGTTCGTTTATTAGCCTCTTCTAACTTTGGTTAAAGGGCATTTGTTTCAAAGACCCGAAGGCATCCCAGATTCCTCACCAACAAATGTCGGCCCTCAGGATCATACAGCAGCGCAGATCGTTAGACGGTTTCAGGCAGAAATCGTTTTGTGAGCAAGAGATGTGCGTTCGTGATTCAGAGCACAAAAACTGTCCTGTCCTTTATGATTCGTGACTAGCTTTATTCATCGCGTTTCTATCACAAGCACTGGAACTCCCTGGTTTCCTTCAAACACTAGCTTTTCTCCTCGACTTACAAGGGGAATGTTCAAAGACACAGGAACCCACAGCGTGAATTTTCATCGCAAGTGCAACTCACAGACGAAAAGATAGGATGACATAGATCGATCTTTCTACTCAAGTCTACCACGTTTTTCCTTTTGAGAAATGAGAACAGTGTCGTCTGTGTATCATCATCGTCACCATGTTGGTCATCATCATCATCAGTGACAGCATAACATCAGTGTCCAAAACGGATGCTTCGCTGCCGTAATTTATAGAAATCATGGTTGCACTTAGGCTGGAATACTGTCATGGTGCTCATACCTAGATAAAACGACGATTAGGTTCTTCGACCAGTTTGGCTGGAAATGCAAGTGCACTAGCATTTTTATAGAACAAGTTGTCACACATGTTTCAACCACAAACCTGGAGGCCCAGGAGACTGTGCTGGTCAGACCTCTGACCATTGACCAAGCTGGTATAAGACACTGCAAGTCTTGCACGGACAATCTCAGTATACCTTAATGGGTCGCGGAGGCATACACCCCGCCACACCCTGTGAAGTTCCAGTCTCTTCGTGACGGCAGTGTTTCCTACTATTCTTTTATAGAGACTTCCTTTTTTACAAACCACGAAAGGTAAGCACATAGCAGAATGTGTGATCACCGCCTGCATCATATAAGCCATACTCTATTCCTTACATGCACTGACCGTGTATGTGAAGCGTTTTGTAATCAGGTTACGCAAAAGATGTTCGTTTCTGCCCACCACAGCTGTAGCGCAGCTAGAGTATTCAACTCGCTGTTTCTATCGATTATAGCATAAGGGTGATCCATGCTTTAACATGCTCTTACCCACTCCATTTGGTGTGCTAGTTTAAATTACGCCCATCCTGAACATGAACCTTTAAAAAGTATTGAGCACAAACCACTTTTTATCTGACCACACTGATGTGTGTGTGAGCTATTTCTACGGATCTAGATAGCATGCCCTATGAACTTTCTGACAGCTCTGTTGCAAAACCTGACAGCTGACTAAAGCCCTGATTTTCATCACCAATACTTTCACCCATTTTCGCCCAAACTGGTTTCTTCATTAGTGCAGAGAAAATCATTCACCCTCTACGGCAACCTCTTGCATCTTCCTAAGTCTCAGCAATTGGAGGGAGCGGCGCCAGTAGCGAAGGTTGGAGAAGTTGATCGATTGTTTTTTCGCTGACGTTACTATCAACACGATTAGACTGACTGAAGAAGGCTGGTTCTCATCCTCAGTTTGCTTCCCAGGGTTTGTGTACTGTATTCGTATTTCTAAGTCACGAAGACCAAATCGCTTGACAAGAGGGATGCGTGGGGACCTTTATTACTCGCGTTACTTACGCTTTATAAGTAGTTAAATAAATATGCAAAATTCTCACCTGAGGTCGAGTGCTATGGAAATACCGCAGTCCACACGCCATGCTTTCTGGGTAGATGTCTACCAAGTTCCACAGTATGTCGAGGGATCGGATGGACCACTTATTCGCAGTGCACCACGCCATTTTATATTTATTTGCTTGACTGTACTTGTTAGAACGTGTACATTGGCTGCAGTGATCAAACTGTTGGCGGGAACCGGTAGGCCCAACCTTCAGAATGGTTGTCAGAAGATAATGGGGAAATATCAGTACTGTCTTAAAGGTGGCTGTTATTATCAATCAAGCGGGAAGGTACGGAACCGGTACAGAAGTTGTCGCTCCAGAAAAATTTCACTGGATTTTCATCCTGCGTGGCCGCGGATTCGCATCTCTTCGGAGTGTGGGAGCCATGCACATCTGATGATTCCTAACAAGGATTGGGTATGGGTAACGATATGGTGCTTGTCGGTTTATCAACGCGCACTGACCTTACTTGCGGAATGGAATATCCATGTCAAAATGTCCACCCGAAAGGCTTGTTAAAATGGTGTCTAATTTTCCGCCTGGCAACATTTCGGTCTTGGCTCACGTGAATACAGAAAAGTAATCATCGACCGGGCCGGAGTGCTCTGCGAAACTAATTTGGTTTTACATACACAGAAAATAAGTTGCCGCCAGGCGTCATAAGGTCAAGGAGTTCTACTAACATTTCAATTCTCTCAGTGGTTTTAGCAGATCAGTCAAATTTGGGCAAACTAAACGTTCCGAAGTGCATGATATATGGGTGGTGGGACACTGAAAGCTACCATTTAACAGACAGAGGTGATAATTTAAACTGTTCGTCGGTAGTGACTGCTTCATTGTTGTCAATTCGAGCAAGAGGAGTCGACGAAACGATAGAACAAGTCCAGATAAAACTTCAAGAAACTAGAGGCCAAGTGAGCTTGATGCCTGGTGGGCTGCATTTAACTTCTTATTTGATTGCACCATCCATCATCTAGATTCTAGGGATCGTATTGGCGCACATTTACCAGTGACTTCAGTATCAATCCCACCAGCTACAGTCGCAGTTACTTTAATAAGTGATGTTGTCTGCCGCTCTTTACTTTATCCACTGGCTGTCTAAAAACCCGATATTTGTCATGGCCACACGTCCTGGTACAGTTGATCTCCTTTCAGTCCGTGAAATGGTATCCACTCTTCAGTAAATTTCTGCAGTGTCAACACTTACGCATTGTCGGATCATCTGCCTTGGCATGGCCGCAGCTACTCAATATATTTTCTGATCCATCAAGGAGGGCTAAATTTGTGTGACGCAAGCGGTTTATAACGATTTCGGGCTTGATATCCTTCGAAGGTCCGCAATGAATCAGGCAGGATTTTTGTGGCAGGTCGTTGAAGTCCACCATGACGACCGAAGTTTGCAAACAGCAGAACCTGAATTAGCTACTAACGTCACTGTCAAGTGGTTGGAGTTTGTAGATCATATGCGTTCAGGGATATTCGATTGTCGCCTGGCTCAATTACGCAACAGGCATGTACTTTGAGTTTGACCGTTAAACAAGCTTCATCAAACAGTCGAGTTTGGTTGGGCGAATACATATTCAAAACAAAACCACGGGCACCTTCACCTAGATAGTAGCCATTTTCGTCATTTTCGTGCACCTGCTTTTCATCTAACAACTGTGAACGGCGGGACTAAAATGTGATCTCACCCGTGTACATCGAAGCGTTCAGCACTGCATTCCACAGGGTTAAGTAAAAAGATTCAAAGTTTTGATGGCCGATTAATTTCAAATCACCAGTAATTGTCTACATCCCTTGGCCAAAGTCGTAAGGGAAATGATGCGGTTTTTTAGATGAAATTTACGTCCATCATCAACAACGCTAGCAGCACCGCTACAATCAATCGCTCGTCATAGTCGGTTTGTCATAATGAACCAGAATAGGTCGACTGACAATGGATATCGAGAGAGTGGTATTATAACGAGGGATTCAGCAGAAAGTTCGTTTACACAGGCTCATGTGCAACAAATAACGAAAGTGTCCTTATAACGAGTGACGTTATAACAAGGATATTCTGGGGGACATCTTTCCTCTACACATCTGTGTGTATCCCACAGGACAGGGTTCCTTGTGAAAGTGACTTTCTCGGAAAAACTAACATTGTGAAACACACCAGGAGCTCTATCATAAGCAAGATAGCGACATTCCTGAATCGGGAAAGTGGTTGTGGACTTTGAACAATACAATCAATATCGTAACCTGTAAAGTGCACTGACCACATTCCAATGAACGTGCATTTGTGGTTTGACAAATGCAATAGACGGAGCTGGTTTATGGAGAGGAAATTCAACTGAGAAATCATGTGTTAAGTAGGTTCCACTAATTTATTGGCGGATCTGCTAATCTCACCCCATCGGCTGCTTGGAAAGCATGACAACTACTCATGCACTCTTGTGTCTTCCTAGATATTTTAGCTCTTAACTGAGCATTACAGATATGTGAGCCAACGTGATTCTCATTACGGGACCCGTTTAAATGAATCAAAGGGGCAATACAGTTGCTATCTTCTGGGAACCGCTGGTGATGATGATGATGATGATGATGATGATGGTGATGATGATGATGATGATGATGATGATGGTGATGATGATGATGATGATGATGATGATGGTAACAACGGTGGTGATGGTGGTGGTGCTGTTTTTACAGCTTGTAGCATCGATTACCAGTAACTGAAAACCCAGAAGTACCACATTTCTGATAGCCTGACTTTGTGTTACAGTCAAAGCGGTGAGAACTCATGAATTCTGTACGTTTCCGTAATTAAGTGAAGCGCTGTGGGAAGTATTCTCTGATGAACATCAACATACGAAAAAAAGAACCGCTGTTCCATAGTAGAGCCAAATAAATCAACGTGGTGTACTGTTATGAAAGCCCCTTTTTACCTGGATCGTAAATGTGTCAAATAACTGATTAGCCAGTCAGGGATCTGACCGCTGATGAGCACTTGGTTTCCGAAATTTAATCGTTCTTTGTATAAGGCAAAAATGACGGTTTCCACCAAAGCGATCACGTGGTCCTCATTCTGATTATAGAGTGACCTCAGATGGCTATAAGATTCAGCCGTCTTTTTATCCCGTCTTGTCAATGAAATCCATCCTGGCTACCAATGTCCATATGATTAAGTACAGCTTTCCAATATGATCAGCCATTTGTTACCATACCAAGAATGCAGCAGAAATCATGAGCTCATCACCACATTAGCCATTTAGATCTGTCATGCAGAGTGTGTGGAAGTGATTTTCTGGATATATGTATACTGCTCTCTCCTCTGCTCTGCCGCTCTACTCTGCTCTCCTCTTGCGAGACAACAACAACCGTATTAGCAGTGGTCTGTTTTCGATGACTCTAGTGACCCGCTTTGCGCACTCTTCGCCATTTTTTACTGCTCTCCACTTTATCAAAACAACCCAATTGGGGAAAGCAAAGCGCAGTGTTACAAGCAATCGTTCGCAAGCATCCTTCCTTGATATGGCGGCTGAGTTTCCCGATACCGTCATTTGTACTCACAAACGAGAGCTTAACTACGCACAAGATGCATTCTGCATCATTCTCTTTCCAGTGCCAATAGCAACTGACACCTTCACAACCTGTAAATGAGTGCCTGACATACTCTATACATCTTGAGATAACAGGTGTATCGATACTAATAATAATGGCAATAGTAAAACTAATAACAATGCTAATTCAGCTGTAACGCCATTTTTGCGTCTAGCTACCATGTCACCTGAAGGGAGCACGAGTGCTGGGATACTGCCAGGTCTCCCAAGCCTAGACAGGAACAGTCGAGATGCAGTCGTTGGGTTCGAAGCATCAACCTTCGCTCAGTACATTCGAGCCTTTACCAGTGAGCTAAATTGTGCTCAAAAGTTGAACCTTACCGAGTGTATCGATGCAAGCCGCGATATTGCTTCGGTAACCCACTTATCTGAGCCATTGTTGCGACACCTTTTAAAGGCATACATCACTTCATTCCATCTTCGTGCATGTCTCGGAGGATTCCACGAACACCTTTTCCCTCAGTTTGATACTCGATTGCTTGTACGGAATCCCCTTCCAACAACGGCTTCAGCCGGACCGAGCCCAAACATTGGCTTTTTCATGTGATTTGATCATGCTGAGGTACCCAAAATTGGCCCTGTCCAAAACTATCGCAAAATTAGAGGTATCTCTTCCTCTTTTTTATTGAATTTTCTTTCATACCAATTTTTCCTACCAATACTGTACTACTTTCCACCGAGCGATACCGGTGAAACATAAGTTCATGTTTTCCAACGAACAATTTTGAAACCTAATTTGGTGTTAACGGGCAACCCAGCTGAAATTTGATTGAATGTGTTGCACAAAAATCATCACATATTTCGTTTGGAATGACATTCCGGATGTCCACGAATGTTCCAATACTAATTATGAAGTCGGTGAAAA
>SJOL01007979.1:159116-183866 GCA_004794785.1 Opisthorchis felineus | reverse complement strand
ATATATATATCATTTATCGTGTGGTTAGAGATCACCGAAGCCCGTAAAATAATAAAAGATAATTGTTCAGCTATAACACCCTTTCGGTGCTCAGCTGCCATGCCACCCGAAGGAAGCACGAGAGCTGGGATACTGCCAGGTTGCCCAAGCCTAGACAGGAGAAGTCGAGATGCAGAGGTCAAGTTCGAACTATGGACCTTCCGGTCAGTAAGTTCGAGCTCTAACCACTGGGCTACCTAGCTGACGCCCCTAGTGACTTCTGTAACAACACTGCATTATCTTGATCGTGTCTGCTGGAACATGTGGCTCACTGATTAAACAGTGCGAGCTGCTAATGCGTCCAGGTGCGGTGACCTTGGATCATGATCACTTGACCTCATGGGAAGAAAAGACGTTTCTATAAATCACAATCCGTGTTGCATTGTCATCTCTGTGACGGTAATTGAGTGCTCAAGCAAGATTACTGGTTTTTGTAAGTCTCTAGGAATCAGTTGAAGCCTCGCTACAGACAACATCAGCAAGATAGATTCTTGGAATGAGAAAGTGAATTTGGGATACGGGTGTCTGCCATTTATGAGACTAGAAGGAGAGTAGAATACATCTGTTGTTCACTTGCTCGACCACTGTGGTATGAACAAAAACCAGGTGGTTAAAACACTCTCTCAGGCAAAACCATCCCACGTACCTCCAACGTTTTGCTGCGGTACTTGGGATCCATAGACAGCAATAATTTATTGAAAGGGAAGGAATACTTGGAACAGAATGGGATATTTTAGGTGAAGAACGATTTACTCCATGAGAAAATACATAAATGCGATGTTACAGGCTTTCATAGGTGGTGACAGCAGCACCATCTAGCCGTAAGGCTGCTGACTAGAGTTTATACCATTTTTTTAAATGTAGCACGGATGAGGGCTTTGACGGAATACCGTAAAATGTTATAGCCAACGAAGTAGTCGTTGTGAGCTGAGAAAAACCTTCGCAAAACAATACAGGTCGGTTATCGCTGGGTTTAGAAAAAGGCTTTGGCCAAAGCGGGACCTCACTAGGACGTCACACTCTCTTACCGTTACTTATTTCGAGGAACGAAAGGTGAACTGAAGAGAGTAAACTATATTAGCACTCTGCAAGTGCTGAAGTCGATTCATATCTTACTCGTTCAGTGCATAACACTCCAGAGAACATTTCCCCAGTGACGCCAACTTAAGCAATCTGTGGTTCTCAACCTGGCGAAAACAGATATTTAAGCTCGATATCGGTACAAAGTCCGGGATCAACAAAATTGAAGGTGAATTTGAGAGACGGCCGAGGTTGAGCACCTCACCCAACGAACGAACGATCTGAACCTTTTTAGGGTACCCACAAATCCCTTTCTAAACCTGTTACCAGCCACAAAATATAAACGTAGGTTAGGTGTGTATTAACTGTGGACACTTAGGCAACCTGGTATTAACTCAACCCTCCTTCTTCCTTCGGATGGCATAGCAGCTAGGCACCGAAAGAGTGTTACCGCTGGATGACGAGTAGATTTGTTGCACGCTACGACTGATTGTGCAGGCCCATAATGCCTTCAGCCTACCGGAGATGTTCGAGTCAGTTGGGTCACAAGCGCGGTACACCGAGTTGCTACCTCGCCAATTATCGTACACAAAAGTTGATGAACACCCATTTGCAAATAAACTTGCTGCTGCCGAGAGAACCAGCGAAAATCCATCTGAATCAATTGTCCGTAATATTCTTCAAGTGAACCTTCTGCAAAAAGGTTGTCCGAGGTTTTATTCGGAACGACATTCATTACATCGACGCATATTTACACATACAAAAGGGGGCTTACGAGAATTTTACCTGAACCCAAGGTCAACACAAACTTAGTTTGAAAACGAGTTTTTATCGCAAAGCGTAAGTGCACCTTTTCATTTAAATAGGGAATGAGCCTGGTGGGTACTCGAGGATTAAGCCCACTTGATGACCTTCAAGAGGACTGGAGATGGCAGTGGGCTGTTAGGCGTTTTCATCGACCCTATTAGTAGTATGGATCTATACTTCAATATCGTTTTAACTGAAGGTGAAACACATTCAGTTGAAGAATATGATTATAAGATACATGTAGCTGAGTAAGGCTTGATGAAATCAACCAAATACTTCGAAGGACTGCGCCGTTCGAACAAAGTTTCTTTCTGTTTGGAAATTATGTTGAGCTGTTTTTATGAATTTTTGGGTAGCGAACTCTGTTATCTGAATTATTTCCATAGATATACGACAACTTTTACCCTTTGATGAAAATTCTGACAATTGACGGACAGTTCGCCGTTAAGCACAAGGTTTGCTGCCGATGTCCTCAGGCTTGATTTTCCACTTTCAGATGCTGCTCGCCTTACGCTCCAAATTTAAGATAGAAATTGATGAAAACAATTTCACCAAGCATCGAGCTGTTATTTGCTCTCCGATCTCCTAGTGTCATTGCACCACATACTTTAACTACTCAGTGAACAGACTACTTCATTGTCAAAAACACTAGCCATGGGAAACATCCCATCTTTCAATGCTAAAACTGGGATTCCTGGTTCCCAACGCATCTCAGAACTTCACCTATCCAGGGGCGAATTCTGTTTCGACAAAATCCACCGAGAAGGTCAAGTCAATCTCACGGCCTCGCATAGTTTTTTTTAGTTTTCCGTCCAGTGTACACAGCTACACACACTTCGATGACCTCAAGAACAGCACCAGTCTGGTCCCCGTTTCTACAGCCACCATACCTTTCCTAATTGACCATACATTCTATTGATTCCAGGCTTCAGGATCGGCCTAATGAATTTGCGAATGTATGCAAGCTCAATTAAACACAGCATTTCAAAGCTAATAATCTAACTGTTCCCCAATTAGCGTCTAATTAGATTGACGTGTGGACGAGCATGAGCTTGGGAACAGTTACTTTGCCTTAGAACTGAACCACGGATTAGAAGGTTCGCTCGGGTAAAAAAAAACTATTATATCAAAAGGCACGATTTACTGGTAGACTCATTCTGTGGTCCCCTCATAGGGGACTTGAGGCCAGTATCACACTGCGAAACACATACTACCTGTAAATTAGGACGGATTAGGGGACTTTCGTATGAAAGCCAACATCGAGTGATTTGGGTAGCAAGATAGCTTAGTAAACGATACGACTAGCACTGCGCATGAAGCAATTTGCACCTTACGTCATTTAGAAGAAATTCATTCATGCGACAGGCTCGAGCACACTCCGGACAATCATTCCGTGTGAACTCTTTAAACGTGTTCATTCTGAGGTCCCAGAATGTGTTAGTAGTACTGTGAAGTGTCTACCGTAGCCCAGCTGCCAGGTATAAGCCGGACAAGTGGAATGTAACAGGTTTTAATTACGCTGTTGATACCTGTTTACATAAACCGTACCTGAATTACTGCTAAAGTATTTCAAAAAATCTTCCTTTCCTCTACATTAGTCCACTGCAGTGCATTTTCAGTTTCTAGACGATATCAGAGGCATGTTCACCTTGGAAATGAAGCAAAAGCCTTGCTCATGGCCCGGATTATCATCAGCCATTCGTCACCATTTGGACAGAATTGCGGATGACTTTACGTCACGGTAGCCGGATCCTGTGAAGGAGCGAGTAGACCCTACATACGTTCCGTTTTGTTGCTGTCCATAAACGGTATTTGGGCGCTAGTTCCGTAAAAACCAAGATCTGATTTCATTTCCGAAAGCGGATGCTTCACTGTTGACTGCAGTGCACCGATTTAGGTCTTCATTTGACCTCCTAGGAGCGAGATGGCTCAGTGGTTAGAGCACGAATTTGCTGACCAGAAGGTCCATGGTTCGAACCCGACTTCCGCCTCTCGACTTCCCCTGTCTAGGCTTAGGCAACTTGGCAGTATCCCAGCCCACATGCTTCCTTATGGTGGCATGGCAGTTAGGCACCGAAAGGGTGCTACAGGTAAAAGAACGATATTCGACCTCCTAGACGGCAGCATCGCTCCTGGCCTAGTGGAATAGCCAGTGTAAGTTGCCGGACAACGTAACGTAACGAATGATGTTGCTTCTGTACTGGCCCGTGAAGTGGGAATAAAAGACAGTGCCCTCTAGCCAACTAAACTGATAAGTCTCAATTTTCACGCAGGCACCAACGGCCAGGTTTGGAAGCCCTAATTTATACGTGAAAGGACTGCCATTTTAAGTATAAAAAAAACTTTGTACGAAATATAAGTGTATCTGTCTTCTGGAAAATTCCCGTTAGTTTCAGGAAAAGCTTCCCTTGCTGCGCCAAAATCAAATTCAATTTTTTGCTAGCCTACTGATTAGAATGGTAGGACTTAAACTTGACGCATTCAGTTTTACTATATTCTGTGCGACTTGTTTCCGCTTAAAACTATGGGTCACATACGACTTTTCTCTTACAACGTTCGCCGGTATCCTCTCATGTAATTAACATTTTCACCTGATCGTCATGTCTTTTCGGCCTATGGTGGTTCGTTTCAGCTTAGCAACTCTTACCCAAATCAGCCTAATTGCTGTGGTACTACCAAGCGGGCTCATTTCTTGGTAATACCTCTTACAGTTTCGAACTATACCTTTATTTTTAACTATCTCTGGGAGAAAGTTGTGTGGTTGCAAATGACTGCAGTCATTGCATAAAGCAAAGAGTGAATGGGTGTTTGAACGAATAGCCGAACCAAAACTGAAGCTACTAAGGATGAAAAAGAGTTCCCAGGCTTTTATGTTGTTGAACTTGACAACAGACTGAACACTGCCATTCTGAAACAGCTGATTCTAAGTTGAGTCTCAGAAGAAGTGATTGTCAATCTAGCGGAACATCAACAACGTTTAGAACCCTCTGTGGGGTGCAACCTTTTGGTTTTTGACACACGGACCTAGTTTGTTGATGACGCATAACAAAATACTGTGCGTTTTTGCGCTGAATAGCTAATGACTGCATATTACGTCCAAACAAATTCGTAAACTTCAGTGGGGTAAAAATTCTTCCTAGGGGATCTTCGGTGAAACAGTGCCTTGAAGACTCTCCTGCGAAGATAAATGAATGCGTCTGCGTGGACCAGAGTGACATCCTGTCAAAACGTACAAGACCTAATTCGTTTATGGGGAACTTGGTACTGAGTAAATTGCTGTTAATGGTGGAATTCTAATCAATCCAAATGTGCCTTAAAATGTGGTGGACTGCGGATATCGTTGAAGGTACTATGTAAACTAGTAAACGCCGTTCTAAATACATCCCAAAAGTGTAGAATTTGATTTCGGATGCGTTTAGAACTATACCAAGTTTACGTCTATTACGTTGTCCTACTTGGGCAGCAGTAGTGAGGGCTTGGAACCCCAACAGGGCTTCTCAGGGGCACATGCCTCTTAAAATCAGTGAGCGCCCAAAATGCATCGGTCGCGTCTGTCTGAACTGTGACCACCCTTATGCGCATTGGGAAGTTAGCTAAGGCCATGCAGCTTAATATCCTAACATGTTTCCCTTTGACGTTTTTCGTTATTTCTTCATAAGCCACACTGCCGGCCTCTGCCGTTTTTGAAAATCATTTGGACAATCTCATTTAAATTCACTTTTACTGTTCAAATAGAAACTAGAAAATCAAAAAGCCCCTGAAAATAGCCTTTTCTCCTCCTGGCACGCCAGTTAGAGTCTGGTTGTCTAAACTCAATAAACCGTTAGTAACTCGACCGGGAACGACTGTAGGGTCTCCATGTTCTCGCTAAGTAAAACAAAATAATTGCTTTCCGGAATCCACATGCTTCAGCCTACCAAACACCGGATTATTCTCCTAGTGTTCGTCGCTTCGTACACGCAATAACGATTATGATAATAGACATTCTAACCTCAAGCCTTAAGAAAGATGATATTCAGAGTTCTGCCTGTCGCAAAGGCAAACTGGGGGTTTTTTGACGACTTGTACCCTTGGTTTTGCAGGTGCAAATCAAGTGAGCAAAAAGTTTTCCAAACGGCTCATGGTAAGCACAGTCGGACGCAATATAAAAGCCAACAAAGCAAAATGTGCCTTACTCCTGAAGCTCAGCCCGGTATTCCACAATCCGTCGTAGGGAGAGGGTCTTTCTGACCGTGCTCTACCTACGGGGAAGGTCATCTTGGTGTGTGCATTTTTTAGCATATCGTTTTTTCTGGGACGGTCTAGGGGCAAAGGAGTGAAACTATCTGCAGCAACTTATTTTACGATGATTCTCCGATAATTTTCACACGAGGTCGTTTCAAATTTCCTAGGCATTGGAAGTGAAATTGAGACACTTCAAGCATTGGGGATGAACTTCGCCCGTCAGATTGGACAAATCAATATGTAAAGGGGGATGTTTGTATATGACAGGGGCAGTACCATTCTGCCTTGGATCTCAGTTGGTGAGGTGGCCAACACTAGAAATTATTTCTACTTGACCAGGTGGCTCAGAGCTGAAGATCCGAAGCCGAATTCTGTAGGTTCACTGTACGAGAGTCAACGTTGTGTGGTGTTTGAATGAGTGGTGTTCAGTATCCGGAACAGCTCCATTGTTCCTTGCATTGATTCTGTGACCATTAATTTCTTTCCCGCTAAGGGAAGCCTAAAAGAGGTGGTTTTAGCAAAATTTGAGTAAATTATCGTGACGAATTGATCGTAGGCCATATATTCCAAGGATCATTTCTTTGCCGGAGTAACTTAACATGAGATCAGTGTGTCATTAGGCGGCCCATCGCTTGATCGTTGCCTTATGATCGACCTGAACATGCCAATGCCTCAAAAGAACGAGTACACCTGCGATACCTTCTAGTAACAATACAAAAGGTCATGAATTCGATCCAAGACGCGAAATCCAACAAAGTATATAAATGTAACACTGAAAGTTTCCCGGAGGGGAAAACAAGCCGAAAAAGTGCTCAAAATATGGAATTAAACGAAGAAACAATCGTTGAACCAAGCTCATCTAAAGTTTTGTCCCCCTCACGCACGACCTAGACTCAAAGTTGTTGAATGTAACTGTCCAGCTGTTTGAGGATTCGCAGGCTTAACTGAGAGCACGATGCCATACTTCTGTCGAGATTTGCGGCAGTGATACCGGATTCGTATGCACTCTTCTGCAAAGCGTGCACCAACAAGCCACCGCCACTTTACATTCAAAAATGCACAACTGAATGATTCCGCCTCAGCTTCTCACGAATAGCTTATCCGTGGTGTTGTTCAGGACACTGTGTTCTTAGGGAATGCTAGGAGAATTATAATTTTCTTTCCAATGGCTGTGAGACAGCAACAAATAGTTTTCACACGTTCTCGTCGGGAAAAACTACCCCACGCTACAATAGTACGCAGCAGGCTCTGTTTGTATTCTATTGATCTCAGTTGGTAACGTTGAGTTTAGGATATTAGATGGTACAGCCCGGAAACAAACATCCGTCAAAGGCAGCTGCAGCAATTAGGTTTACATACGCATAGAATTCAGAGTAGTGCCTATGTAAAAATATCAAAGATGTTCATCCACATCCACATTACTCTCTTCCTGTCCTTGTGCAACTATTCCACCGAATCCAAATCAAAGGGGCAAGCAGTGGACTCGGGCAATGCAGATCCCTAGCTGTGCCGGGATTTGAGCTCCCAACTTTAGCTGGTTAATGTCAAATAAGCAAATTGAATACATGTGTTATGCGGTTCAGCCGCCTAAGTTTGATGTTGCGGAGTTTTCGCCAGTTTAACCTCATTAATCTCGCCCGGCTAACTTATAGTTCAACTGATTAATCGATGTTCCTGAGTCCGTTGGTTTGGTGGTCTAAACTGGCCCCAAGAATGATAGTACTCTCTCAAAAAGGGCAACAGAACTTCTCCAGTGTATCTCCCGTTCAAGCGAACGAAGGCCCTTTAGCTAGGGTGTCAATCGGTGCGACTGCTTTTTATGAAATAACCTGATAATCACACGTTTCACAGCACTTCTGTCACTTCCAGTTTGAACTTGTTGGGCCAGACGAAAGAATTTCCAACCTGCTCTAATCACAACGTGCGGTCGTCTATTTTCCGTTAGTTTGCCCCCACTCGGTGGGACGGAAATGTGACCAATAACCCTGTCTTATATTAATCGATTTGCAGTGAATCCGACGTCCTCACATCCCATTAAGTTAATGATACCACGTAAATTACGGATGGAAACAGTATGTCCCCTGTGGGTTGTTCGCTCGATATAGGCAACGGTGACGGATATTGTGTTCATGCTGATATTCGGCAGTTTTCACACGTGTTATTACGCTGAAAAATATTCGTTTAACGAATAAACAATAGGCTATGTGCGATGCAACAAACCTCTCAGTTTTGTCCTCTTATGGGGCATCGCCTACCAAAGAAAAGCTAGAAGATTTGTCCTCAGCCTCTAGCCCCAGGGTCACTCGTGTGCTAAAATGTCTTTTGAAGGCGGCGCTTGCCACGTCAGTCGAATCACTACAAAACATCTCTTTGTAGTTCGGATGGAAATAATAGTGCGGCTTTCTCATTCCATAACGACCAGCTTCTAACGATGACTGAATGGGACAATGCACTCTCATTTTTACTTGACCCTTTGAAATGACTGTGATGCTTTGTGTCAGATTGCATTGCAGATGTGAGTCCGGTGCGCGTCACCGTAGCGGCCACCAGTACCCCAGGTCTCATGACGCACTAAGCGTCCCGGATAGTAGCCCTCCATCACAGATGTAAAAAGACTTGTAGTAATGAGCTGATGGTGAGGTGACTTGAAACGCTATGACTCAGTACTTTTCACTGACTGATAAAAAATTCGAAAGCACTCATTCTATTCGTTATTAGGATGAGGAGTTGGGTTTGGAGTAAGCTGCTCAGCTGCTCCCATTCGGCGGATAACAAAAGCAGTTAAAAAATGACCAACACTGCGCAGTGTCGAACAGCAAGCGGAATCGAACTCGTCAGTGTGAGACGCCCTTCGTCGCAGCTCAGATCAGCCTGGTGGTTTTCTACTGGAGATGTAAATAGCCTGGGAGACACGTCGTGAAAAACCCAGCAGACGAACGTAGGCAGGCTAACAACTGCAAGGGCACTCACGAGCCCCCAAGCGTGCCAATGTGGGATGGGATGACCGGTGTCCGATGGTGTATAGAGGACAACAGCAAACAGAACAGGTTAAGTAAGGCATGGGGAGCCGGTAAACACGCTGTCGAAATGGAATCTTCGATGGCCATCCGTTTGCTGAAACATGCATTGCCATCGAAATGACTTCAACCGTGATGTTTCCCAATCCGACTTGTCTGTTAACCAAACGTGGATAAGTCGTCCAGGAGTTATTCTCTTATCGTCAGTAGTAAACCGGTTAGTGTTACAGACCAACCGACTATCCGCTGAATCGAATATGTCGAGCTCATTCGGGCGCACTGTCTGGGATTGAAAAATTCTTACGACTTTGGGAGTAAGATAACACCGAATTAGCGGATAATGCGGTAGTGCCACCTACAGTGGAAACCTTAACAAGAAACGTTTCTGCAAGTAAACCATTTTCGATCGTTGAAACCTTCTGTTCGCAACAGGAAAAGCACCATGAATATCAATGCTCTCGAACAAAAACTACGAGACAGGCTCAGGGGAACTCTGCCTGGATGATATGAACTCGGCCAGCAAGCAGAAATTTGTTGATCTGTCCAGGGAAGCAAAACCTACTGTATGGTTCAACGAACACGCTTACCTGCCTACCAATCTGGCTTTCACGGGAGATTCACCCAAATCCTAACTAAATCTCATAAGCTCGTAAGATATTCTTCTGAAACATGAGGTGGTCTGTTGCAGCACAATGGGCTGAAGAAGAACATCATGAAAGAGATATTCAGCTGGGTTCCAGGTGAGTCTTTACCGTGAAAACCAAATTGGTTTGCAGCTGAGTGTATCTGTCGAATTTCGTGCAATTTAGGTCCAGGTAGAAAAAAGGTTGACGGAAACTCATGGCCCACGCTTACCTGATGAGCCCCAAGAAGGGTGAAGCCGATAGTGGGTTGTCGAAGATTTCGCTGCAATTTTATGAGTAGTGTATTACGTCTACCGTATGATTATTTCCATTTCGTTTGATACCCAACCTCACTGTACCTGTCCAAAGGCTTTCACAACAATGTTGCCACGATAACAACAAATCGTTTGGTGCATGCAGTTAGGTGGTTAAATGTGAAGTTCCGAACAACTATCAGACCCAGTTATCTGGAAGTTCCCTTTCTATACTGATCAGCTTAACTACCTAGCTTATCGGCATTGCAAACATGAAGATGATATTGTGTCAGCTCATTCCCTACTGTTTCGATAGGAAGTAACGTTTGACTGATTAGCTAAGCTTGCCGAGCGCGCTTAGCCGCGACCAACAGTTCATGGCTATGACAAACAAACTCCTAAAGCTGAAGTATTTCATTCAGATGCTGGAACTCAAAAAGAAGCAGCAAAACCCTGACAAGTGGGAGTTAGGGTAAGACTGATTGGCTACTTCAGAGGATAGCGGGGGCGGCCGAATATGGTCCAGCGAGTACCAGAGCGTATCCCCGCTTCAGTGACTGCACTTAGAACAAACAAATACCATCATCTGACCCCGTGCATCACAAAAGGTACAGATGGGATACGAGGATAAGTAGAAGATTTTAGGCCTTTGGCGAAATAGTGGAAATAGTATTGGTTTTCTACTTGTACAACCTATTTCCTGATAACCTTGTCTTTGAAAGATACGCGCATCAAGCCCTAGCTATTTCTTTTGAACACAATTGGTTGAAGGAAGTGCTTTAACGTAGCGCAGAGTTGTTTTCTGGAGAAAAAAAAATTATCTTATTCGGAGGTCACGGCTTTAGGGCTTTTCTTTAACTTTCTAGCTACTTAAAACAAATAAAGTAGCAAGCGAGTGTTCAGTAGGCATGGTGCACAAACCCTGAAGAAACGTAAGGTATGACTGTGCGAGTTATTTGGATGGTAATTGTGTGAATACGTGGCAAATGGAGAAAGCGTAGTCTGGTGGTCACGCCGCTCAAGTACATCAAGTGCACGATAGCAAGAAACGAAGTCGACGGTCGCCGTGGCTTCCACAGGAACTTGTGAATTCGGGGAAGAAGCGAATACATTGGGCCTAAGGAATATCGGAGAGTAGTCATTCAATGGAAGGAAGAAGAGGCAAACAGGTGGAACTATCGCTAGTTAATGAGAGCAACGAATCCTGTGTAAGTATAATGGGACATCAACCATGTCGATAAGGATAAAATAAGAAGGGTGATCCCATACTTCGACAATGAGGAACCGATTGAGGGTGCTGATATAGACTACACCGGTAGTGGGATCAAACATCTATTTCGAGTGAGTGGCTAGGAGAAATGGGAGAAGTGACAACATCCTGGATTGGGACGAAACTTAGGCAATGAAAAACAAGAAGCCGGAGGGAGCAAATTACCTGTACACACCTGAAGTGTTCACTGTGGGGTGCGCGGACTACAACGGAGGCTAATCTTACCCAAACCTGGGATGGTGGGGAGAGAACACAGTCTGATCCTGGGCGGTCTGGAAGAGAGTGGTGATGGTTGTAGGAAATATGGTGGTTTGAGTGTGAGCGCGCTCGCAATAACTCAACCATGAATTCTTTGCGAGATCAGCGTTGGCAGTACTGATCATTTTTTCATGGCCACTTGAAAGCAGCCTGGAGGCGGAGTGCTGGGTGAGACAAGATGCAAATCGGTGGTTGCCAGCATCATCAGCAAATGCATGTGCAATCTAGAAAATAAATCGTTACTTTGTGTCGACAACATGAACCTTTGACCAAAGCTCACGTTGTAGCTTCGAATCATGAGAGCAACCTGATCTAAGTGCACACAAACCGCTAATCCTCTTAAGAAACAAGGTCCCAGACGTCGCCTATGCATCGGCAGTTTGTGTAGAAAATCATCACGCCACACCCAGTCAAAAGCATAGAATACACTTAGACATAGTAATTTCGTTCCACCAAACTTTCCCAACCGGAAAAACCCGAGTGAAGACAACAAATTCTTTGTAAATTTGCCTCAACCAGGCTGTACTCATGTGAGTAGGCAGAAACAATTAACCGATAACGATCTGATTACAAACTCTGTTTATGTCCCACTAATTTATTTGGATGAAAACAGCATTTGTTTTTAGCCTCATTACCTAAGCGGATATTCTTGCTTCTTTAGCAGGGCAGCTCGTAAATTGTGAGAGTTGTGCAGGAGATGTGCAACCAAGGACGAAATTCCCACTTAACCCTGCTTTAAATCCAGCGAATTCGTCATAGATTGCGCCTGTTCTTCACCACCACCATTTGAGTATTTCTGTGGCTCTTCATAGCTTGAGGAGTAAGTGACATCAGCGTTTATACACGTCCTGTTAGCCCAGTTCGAAAGTTTACTGGCGGAATACCACATGTAGGATGTGAACACTGTTTGATCTCTACAACAACGCTTGTGGTTAGTCAAACTACCGCAGATGGCTGATGAGAATTAGTTCACGTTTCCAATATTGGGAAAATGAATCGTTGACTAAACGTCCTTAATTTGGTTGCTAGTCTAGATTCAAAGACTACGTGAGAACGAGTAGTTTTATGGTCCATCCTCACAAGGAAGATGGCCGATGTGAAGTGAAGGAAGTAAATGCATCAATTCGCACGAGTTAACGGGGGAAGTTTGTGACTACGTGCAGCATCCTCGTTTAGAGAAGACATTGTAATGGCTCGATTATCGTCTTCATGTGTGCCAATTGCGTAGTGCTCCCGATGATACTAAAAATCTGTGTGTAACTAGGAGTACATGATAAGAGTTTGTCCCTTATCCACGACGAAAACGGTGCATATGTCGCCGTAAAAAATGCATCGCATCTGTCGTCTGAAGACAGACCGAGATTCTCCTTATTAAGGAGACCGCTTAGACACCGATTTTACGGGCTAATCTAATTCCTCTGAAGAGCAAATAAAATTTCTAATCAGTCTCTCTCGGAAAATTTGTTCTCTTTCCTGATTAGGGCACTTCTGTGCGTAGTAGGAGAGCAGGGCTAGAGAGAATTTGCCACAGTTCGCAGTAAGCCTGGTACTGGTAGATGGGAAAATATGGATTTTTTGCATAACTTTGCTAAACAGAAAAAAACGGTCTGGAGTTTGTGTATTCATTTATTACCCCGTTCTCATTTGGGATGATTTCAAGGTCTTCTGCAAGTGTGCTGTTTGCATGCAACTGGAAACATCACAAACGAGAGGTTCAGCTGGGTTTTAGGTGAGTCTCTCGCAGAACCACATTGATATGCAAATGAGTGTATTTCTTGAAAACAGTCCAATTTGGGTTCAATTAGTACATAAGGTCGACGAAAACTCGGGGACTGCGCCTGCCTGTTGAGCCCCAAAAAGGGCGAAACCGGTCGTGGGCTGTCGAAGAATTTTCAGCGACCTTATGAGTAGTACATTGTGCAAAATTAGGCTTCTCCTACTTCTGCGAAACGAGCCACTGGTTTTGGGCGAGAATATCCGTTTCTATTGGTTGTGGATCGGTTTGGAGAGCTTGGCTGGCAAACATTTCGTCACTAATCGAGGAGGAGGTTCATTGGTGGGCGGTTGATGACGACCAAAGTCTGACGGTGATGTCTTCTCAAGTGGTGACGCAACGCCTGGGAAGTAACTACCAAGTTCGGGGAGTAGATCAATGACAGCCCGATCAACAACTAACGGACACACGTAAACTACCAATATTTCGGCATATTGAAAATCGTTTTTCTATCTGTTAATCTGCAGGTCTGATCCATTTCGAATGATGTTGAATAGTACTCGGAAAATATTCTGAACTGTTCCCAATCCTGACCGGAACTACCATGCCAATCAACATCCAACTCGAAATTAACCGTAACTTCACTTCCTGGTTAATACGTGTCACGTGTTCCCAACTCCCAATGTTATGTACAGCGTCAGGCCCCAGAGGCTGAATGTGGCATCCAAAAAGCGGACATCATACACTTTAGCATTTCTTGAGAACGATGAAGAAGTTTCCGAATTATTTGCTTCGTACCGGAATAACTGATGGTCGGCCTTTTCGTGTGACCCGGGCACTTGCAACGAACAGACCGTGCCTCTGTGAGGAGCAAAAGTTTTGTGACCAGAGGATGATCAGTAGGCTTACTTCAACCGTACAACTCGGTTGACTGTCGGTCCATTCTATCCACTACTGAACCATATAGTGAGAACAGGACCATTGGCTATGAGGATACCCTCCCATTATCCAGTGACTTTGCCCCGGTAGGCAATAGCCCCCGTTCGATGTTCTGAAGCGACCTGTTACCAAATGAAAATGGATGTGAGAGGATGAGTGAGGATCAGTTATCTCTTGTGGCCCTATACTTTTTTTCGGAATTTTCCACATGAGAACGAATCAAACAACTTTTCCGCACCCTCGAGTCCCTTTGCTGTGGGGGAGGTCTTCACAGTCGATGAAGACTGACTCCTTTGTTACATACGGAAGTCTTTCGAAGCATAAAACACCAAATTGAAAGACTGAAATTTGTCCTGTGTGGCAAATGATGTAGTTTGCAGCTGCCTGGATCCCACCCAAAATCTGGATGCAACAGAAATCATGATTCACTTACTGGCGATTTCTCAGTGTAGTAAACAACATCCCTGGCTTCGGGGATGCACTTTTTTCCCAAATGTGACGTGTTAGTCTTTTTTATATTTATGGCTCTTCTGCCTTACTGAATCAGTATGGGATCTGCAGGTGTAATTCTGGCTTTGCTCATACTAGTGTGTGTTCTGAACCACTGTTGTGTTCGAGTGTAGGACTACGGTTCCTTTAGTCAGCCCACGTTCTCCGTAGATGGCTGAGGTCACGCATGTCGTTACCTTTCTGGAAGTGAAACTCATCTTTGGCGCTTTTTGAAGCTTCACTCCATCATCCAACAGAAGAAAAAACGGACAATTTACTACAAAGTAAAAGTACAGACTATCATAATCGAGAGGTTCAGCTGCATTCAGTTGAACCACTCATCGAAAACGAATTTGTGTGTGAATGAGACTAGTTGCTGAAAGTGTAGACCATGAGAGACCGTGGAGTTGCTTTTTAAACAAGCTTCTTCCTACACAAGGGAAGGTATCTCCACTCTATCGTTCTTCGAATGATGGTATCACGCACGCCACACACGGCGTTGCACACGCCGGCATGTTTTGACCAGCCAGGCACAATAAAACCCATCCAACTTTGAATGGATCGATCTGTTATTTGCTAGCCATCTAGGTCCAGATCTTGTCAGCTGATTGGTACCAGAACTGAGGACGAACGACTGTGGTTCGTTTGTGTGCGGCGGAACTACATAGGTTGCATGGAATTTGTACCAGAAGCGGTGGCAAATTCATTCACACCTTGGGCAAAGAAACCTGCACGTCTGAATATGCACTCGGTTGTTGGGATTTTCATAACGCATGTTTGGAAGAGCACATAAAAGCCTGCACTCGACAGGCGTTCTGATGCGTGACCCTACAAAGGCTAGATTTTTGTCTAGACTTATGGCCACTATCCCAGCCACAAGTTATAGATTGCGCGACGGATTTACACTAATGTTATGCTCTATTTGTACAATCCAGCTCATTTTAAACAATGGCACCTAGATTTTAACTTCAGTCGAACAAGGCAGAAAACAGTTCTTTGAAGAATTGGTGTGTAATTCTCGAGCTGTGCACGTCATCGGTACATTTGCCCTTATCGTGTGTGGTAGTTCCCTCCTGGGTGAGAACACCTCAGACACTGGCCACTAAACATCCCATCTAGTATGGAGTTCTCTTTTTAAGTTACCCATTGATCATCGACAAATCTGAAACGCCCTTTTAATGTGTCCAGAGGTGGTTTCCGCACTCTCCTTTCGTTCGTGAACTTTATTTGTTTCACCTTAGAAATGACTTTACAAACAAACTGTGTGAAAAATTCGTACGCCGTTCATGAGACCCATGACTACTCCTTTACTGTTACTCCTGTCAGGTTAAGCCCATCTTTATCGGCCTCATCTTCTTCGGACTTCTGGCTGCTTTTGTCACCTTCGTAGTCTTTATCTGTAAGTTAAATTGGCGGATTTCCACAAACTCCTTCAAGGTGGCTTAGCTGCGCAACGACACTTGGCTAGATTTGCTGGCTATCGTTATCACCATACTGCAAATTCACAGCAAATGCACTGCAGTTTTGGCCTAGTTTTGTTCTGTCGAAGGACCCCGTATGTTTTGTGGATTCCCACATGATCAGCATCGGCCTTCATGGTTTGCGTCCAGGTTATCCGCTACCATCGCCTTCGGTAGCGCGATTGCGGACAAGGTGATGTTAATGGCGATTTGTGTTTAGTTCAAAGCCGAGATGAGAAGGCATGTGTACATATTGCCGTACGAATCCGAAAAGGCAGACAGTTATGGAAGCACGTATTTCCTTTGCGGACAACATCCTCCGACATAAGCGATAGTGGTTCGAACGCTTGGTGCGCATTCCACATCATGACCATATCTGTTAGTAAATTGACATAAACGTGTAACTTGGCAGAAATGCATGAAAACGAAACTGCGAAAACGTTGTGTGGCGTCGATGCAGTCCATCTTCCAGGATAAGTATCCGTGCGGTTGGCTAAAACTTTGAAATGCCGCTGACTCTCATGCTTGTCTGAGTGAGCCCTGGTAAGCTTCCACAGGGTCCCTTCCCTATCCAGCCTTTTCTTCATTTCACCTGAGAGCTTTCAAGCATGGAGGACTTGTGGTTGATTGGCAACGAGTCAGTGTTGTCAACTCTGACTTTGCCTTCTATGATAATGGAACTGTTGATAGTGTTAAGGGCCTCCAAGTGAAACTTCAGCTCAGAAGATGAAAATTGAGACAGCACATGGGTGAAGGCGTATCACTATAGTCGTGTGAGTCTGTGAAGTACAGAGCACCACACCTGTCTCAGCTCCCAGCCCGAAGGACTAAGTTCCCTTGGGAAGGGGCCATCTATACCGGTACTGTCTATAGTCATTTCCTGTGCATTTTGAAGCCGGTTGAATAGAAGAGTCTACAGAGAAATAACTACACTCACATTCACTTTAATCTCGTTTGAACAGTTCACCTCCTGTCCCAGCGCAATTATTCTGGTTAGCCCACACCAAGGTGGTGGGGGGGGGAGAACTGGACTCGAGTTCAACCCTTATTAGACCTCATCAGCAGTGGCAGCGCCGGGGTTTGAACTGCAGTTGTCTGAAATTCTAGCCAAGCACATTTCAGCGCCAGGGGCACGCTGAGCAAACCTTAGTTATCACCTCTGATGGGGGCAAACATGCTCGCAATTGAGCAATAAGCATGGTTTGCCGGACGCTTCGAACGATGGCCCAGTAACCGTCATTGTCGTTTCGATAGTTTGGTCCGCTTGTCAGGACTTCCCAGTCAAGTAGAGCAGTGGTCGCTTGAAACCTGATGAACACTTTTGGACTGGCATTAGATGTTTGTGGGATACGTAGAATTCATTCACTGGGATCATTCGGTCCAGGATAGTTCCTGGATCGTCGTTCAAGGCGTCTGGCAAGCCAGTCACAACGCTGAAGCATGAACACATTTCCCTATTCAGGTTCGATATATAATTTCCTTCTGTTCTGTAAAGGCAACAAAGTAGTAATCCAAAATCAAGTGCGAACTGTGCACGTTATGGTCTTCATGTCCATCTATTTGACAATCCGTTGGATTAACTTCGCCCTGTCTGACTCCACATTTATTTCGCTTATTTTATTTCTCGTCTTCAGGCTCAGCGCACGTTTGCAATCGTTACAAAAGGAAGAAGCCGATCAGTTGGAGTTTATCGATCGGTTCCTTATGGGCAGATGAGTGGCATTTATTTGTTTGCCTTTGTACTGCAGGAAAAATACAGTTCAGATGACATCTTGAGTTATGGTGCTCTTGAGAATATGTTGGGCGTAACACTCGGGCTTCACCGTTTAGTGAAACAGGGTCCTGTATTGAGGGTAAACTTCCCTGGAATTGACGATCGGCTGTTTGGACAATTGTTTCTCGGCTCGTTGTTTATTGTCGGTGACAATCAGTTCGAATGACAAAAGTACGGTGAGTTAGCAGTAGAACACTGAAGTCAGCTTATTCTTGAATTTCCGAATCTTTCGGAATTCCAGTGACATCTACCTTTAGCTCGCTGTGGGCTATCGAGATTTCAGTAGAAACCGTTGAATGGGTGTCATGTTATAACATTGATGTTGCGAGAAGTTCGGCAACAGCTTGGTAGCGAAAATGTAGTGTTGATTCGCAAATCGATCTGTTAAGGTAATACATCAAAATACTTTCGGGGCTGTAGGATGGACCAGATATACGTGAACTGACGCTCCATTGGAGAGTGATTAAACTTCGGTCAGTCTTTGTCCGCTCGGTCAGCTGTTTGTTTTCGTTCAGCTGTAACACCCCTTCGGTGCCTAGCTGCCATGCCACCCGAAGGAAGCATGAGGACTGGGATACTGCCAGGTTTCCCAAGCCTAGACAGGGGAAGTTGAGATAAAGAGGTCGGGTTCGAACCACGGATCTTCCAGTCAGTAAATTCGCGCCTTAACCACTGAGCCATCTCCCCCTCTACCTGTGAAGAAGAGTAACGGTGCCGTCTTTGACTATCACAAGGCATTTCTGATATAACGTCAGCACAGCGTTATTCCATCTCAGAAAGTACGCCAGAGGAAAAGACTATTGTAAGAACAGTGTGCATAAGCTGGAGTGGAATGTCCGGTGAAATTAAATCGCAAAAACTCAGCAAGCACGACAGCATCTTCCTAAAAAAGTCTCCTGATGATCAACTAGTGTTACATTATCGAAGCAAGAATAAAGTGTATGTCATTTTGTTTTCGACAGTGAACTTTGGTGGCCCAGAGGGAGTGAACAATAAAAGAGATTTCTGTCGGTTTCTGTCGTGGACAGTACACAGAGGGTCCATTCATTTCGCTGCACGACGCGTCCGTGGCCGTTGATATCCTCATATCATCTAAGCTCCTATATAATCCACGTTCAAAGTTGAGGCCATAATTAAAAGCTGGAATTCTACAGGAATCTCATCCAAAGATAAATTATTATCGGAAGAACATATATTATTCCTTCGCTGGAATTCTCCGTTTTTCGGAGGAGCGAGGTGACCAAATGCCAGGTCACTGAACCTGCCTTGCCAGAAATGATCGATCTGCGCACTTTTTCTACTATGTTTGGACAACAGGTGACGCATTTTTTACAGCAACCACCCGTATACAGTTTCCATCAAAATCTGTCAGTGAAAAGGTTTTCAGTGCACGAATAAATGTGACTGGCTAACTTAATAACCCTGGATTTTTGATACCAGTAACCAGTAAACATAAAGTGAACACTGGGGTTCAAATATGACCATTCTCAAGGCAGGGGTAGCGAATAGGGGAGCAACGGAGAAGCTGGATATCAACCGTAAAGAGGGACTTTTTCGTTTAGGATTACATATTGTCTGCAAGGTTCGACATAGGAAACAACACTAAATTATCCCTTGTAGTTACCTGCAATCGTTAAATGGTATTATTGAAACCGATGCATTCTTACACGGTGGACGGTGGCCATGAAGTAAAGTGCGACGTGATTCGAATTGTATCATTAACCCCACATAGATTACGGATAGACAGGATGACAAATGAAGGTGGAGTTAAGGATAACACAGTTGCATAAAATAATCAAGCGGCGATTTAGTGTCAGATGCATTTAAACAAACAGCTATTCATAAACTTGGCCCAGCTGGTTAATATGGCCAAAATGCAAAAATATGGCCAAAAATCTACGTCTCGCAGAATGGCTTTCATTAGAACTGGATAGATGATTTCAAAAATTCACTTCTGACTCTGTTTATATTATTCTTCCGATTGCCTAAACACGTACTGCTAGGAAAAGATTATCCTGGATTTATATCACCCCTTGAGCAGTTTCCAACAGAGATTTCGTCCTGTCAGTGAAGCCGATCTGTGCTGAAAAGCCAGGAAGTGCTGTACACCTTTTTCATCCTTGTTGAAAACCATCAGTAGTGCGCATCTCACGAAACTCAAAGTTTCGAATCCGTGACCTACAAAGTGGTTATTAACTGTTTGGCCACCAGCGGCTCATAAGCAGTGTATCTAGTTCTCACTTAGACAGGACGTAGCACCATTCATCATTCAATCACGGGAACCACATCACTCGGTCACATTGATTGGCTGTTCGACTGATAACTTCTCAGATGGAAGTTTCACTCATCTTATGAAAGTATCCTTCATCTGAGCTATTTATTGATTGAAGTTATCGGCTTGAGTCCCCCGACTTATGTGGACTTGCCAAAATGCTTGAGACTGCAAGTTATGTCCCAAATGTGCAACCATTTTCATCCCATAAAAAAGCCCGTCTGTGGGTGCATTTTCATTACTCGGACTGTGAGTAATCCATGTGGCTTAATTGAAGAAATAAAAGTCGGGTGTCTCACTGACGTGAGACTACAATCTTTTGACCTCGAATCAGCCAAACCATATTAAAACCCGTAGAATTTTGTGTGATTTCCAAAGGGAAGGAACTTTTGTTCCCTGATTTTGAAACCATTCTATTGTCAGGAGAGAAAGATAGCTTTTTGAAGGAGATAGTACAATTGTAACTGCAACCGAGTTCACTCATACACAAGATATCACTACCTGTCTCTTGGGCCGCTGAGACTCTGTATCTTTGTGATACCTAACTAGATACGAATAAGATTCACCGGAGAAACATACTCATTTGCTAATTAAGTTGGTGTTAACAAAAGACTCAAATGAATCCAAGCTGAATCCTCTTTTGATAGTGAGCAACCTAATAAGCAGTGGGTTAAGTCAAGGAAACCACAGGTAACATTTCATATTTGAGGTAATTTGAGGTTAAAAACATAACATGATAGAGATCTCCATAAATATTGCGGTGTTCTTTGTGCATGCCGTATCTCTACTACATAAAGTGCTCCAAAATCCACCACCGCTCACGTAATCTGGGCTAAGTCGTCTAACGATTGAAGTCACGTCAAGAAAAACCGCTTGTTTTGCGGTTTAGAGTGACACAGCGACTGACCCGAGCCGTTCAAAGTTACAGTCAACGGGTACACACAAGAAGAACTGTTTTGTAAGATTTCCAGCTGATATTTGAGGCAGATATTTTGCAAGCTTCCAGTCGCTTTTCCTTTCCCCTGGTACACTACCAACCCAGGAACGCACTACTTGGTCCATGGCCGCTATCAAATCGTCCATAATAGTTTCCTGTCCAGAGCAAACTTTAAGTGATCAAAACCAGCTTCGAATCAACAAAATTATCCATTGATTTGTCGTGTTGTTCGCAGTGGATAGCTGACATTCCAGAGTAAAAGAGAGCAAGCAGCTGACCAGATTTCTATGTTAGGTTAACCTCCTCAATAGTAAGGACTGTGTTAGATTGACTGCTGATTGACATGTTGGGTGACCGAAACTGGTCTGTGAAATAAGACGGTCGCTTGATATAAGTGTAGTGTTTGATCGATTGATACGTCTCGAGAACAATGCGCGTGCTTTTATTCATTTGGTAAGCTATCTATATGGCTTTACTGTGTAAAATTTCTATCCCTTGGTTCACCACAATCGTGATAAGTTAAGTTTGAATTTCCGCATTTAACAAAATATCCAATTGCATTCCTTAACCTAATTGGTTTAATGCTTAGGAAATATTGAATAATGTGGCAACAAGAAGGAGAACCCCAGATCTCCCACTAGGTTGTAGCTAACGGGAAGTAATAATACGAAATCAAAAAAGTGACCTCCTTGGGATCAATTCATACATCACTTCACGTGAAATCCAAACAAAGCCTTTGAATCGCGTAACTCTTTCTAAAATATCCCAGTTGATACCACTGGCAGGTTGGGGTATCCTGTCAGCATCCTTCGTGAAAAAAACAGTAAATCAGTTGCATTGTTAACATGTAACTGTGCACACACCGTCGCCCTCCTTTTGGAAATGTCTTACTCGATGCCACAGGTAGACCTTGGTCACTGTTATCCGAGCTCTGGGACTGCCCACTTTTGATGAGCCAATTAGAAATCACTTCCTGTTCATTGTATGGACGTAACACACTACTCAGTTTCGCCTATCTTGGAACTCATCAGGTAGGCACACTCCCCAATTTCCCCTCAACCTTATGTTCTACTTGAACCCAAATTGCAAGATATTAGCGAGCTACACTCGTTTGCGTGCCAGTTTGATTTTCATGGGAGACCGGCCTGGAAACCAGCTAACTCTCTCGTCTTATGCTGTTCTTCTGCGATACTGGCGTATCGCACCAACTGAAACATGAGGCGGCCTGGTGCAACACATTCAGTTGAAGTAGAACAGGGATTCAGTTGGGATTCACGTAAGTCTCCCGTGAAAACCAAACTGGTATGCAAATGAGCGTATTTCGCTAACATCGTGTTCATCTTCGTTGTTTGACTATGCATTCACTAGGAACGGACTAGTCTTTCAAACGACGCGCTCATTACTAGCCTTAGGATTTCGAAGGGGGCAACCTAATATAACATGTTTGATCATCTGTTCTGTAGTTACTGAGTGGAAAACCAGGAGGAATCATTGGGACCCATCATTAACGGGTGTGACAATAACGGTCTGCTCTTGCCATCGCCCGCTACATATAAGGTTGCAGAAAACTCTGACAGTCGGGGAGCATTGAACAACTTTATAAGTAGTGTTTTATTTCAAGGAAGTATAACTGGATGCCAGCTGAAGCAGGAAGCGACCTCTTAGCAACACATCCAGTTGAGGACTATCATTAAACCAGAGTTACATCTAGGATTCAGATAAGGATTCCATTTGCAAACGAATGTATTTCAAAAACCATCTGCTCGCTTCATCAACCCGCCTCTCTAGGAGATGGTGGTTCCCGTCTGGACAGTATCCTGAGTAAGGCGCATATAGTCGCGTTTGACGAGTTGCGATCAGGAATTTGCACACAAGCAAAAACCCATTTGAGATCCAGGTTTTTATGCATTGTGCTTAACACGTAGATCAAACCGAGATGAATTCGGTTTCTCACGGTTTCTCAGTTTTCCAAACCACAAACTCACATTCAACACAATAGGGAAGAGTGTTTGGCCACTTTCAAGTGGACTACTCACCAAGTGGGCCACACAAACTCATTCATACGTGTAGTGTTTTTCATCACTTAAACGTTTCGATGAATTCGGGTATAGTGCCTGTCACGTCAGTACGGAAAACAAATACGCTGTTTGTTTTGCTGCTGCATTGAACCCACTGTATATGGCTGCAAATTATTTTTGGCGTAAATTTTGTGTGCACTGCTGTCTTGGACAAAATAGAGTAGCGGTGAATTTTTTTGAATAACCTATTTTTGGGCTACCTGTCAATAGCCAGTGTTCGAAGGTCACATAAGACAGCAGATCTATGAGGAAATGACCATCAATAAATCGCTTTTTCCAGGTCTATTGCTCCTGAACTTTTACACTTCCTGAGGAATGATTGTCCGAAGAAATTGATCCCATAATTTTCGGACACCTTGAAATTGAGTATAGAATAGGTCATCAACCTACAGGATATGGTGTTCCTCGGCTATTTCAATCAAAAACTCTGTCCAGCTTGGTTTGATTCCATTTTTGTAATAGCTGTAATTCCTGAAGTCAAGAAGGCTTAATCCGGGTGTGAAGGAACGAGGACAGAAATCAAGAGTGGCGGATAATCAGTGGCTTGTCAGCTATGGAGTCAGCAGAGTTTCTTTTAAGTGCGCAAGCTAATAAGAAGCTATGCTGTCCGTACCTCTAGCAGTTTCACAGGGCGTTTATACGTGCCATCTTAATTGGACTCTTCGTTCCACTACTCAAGCTATTCCAAACTAGCTGAGTGGAAGCTCTGAACTTTTGTTTGATCTGTACTACAGCAGTGTGACTAGTGGTCTTAACTGTCTGTCAAAGTGAAACAAACACGGATTTTCGAGTCATTGTGCCTCCACATTCCACTTACTGGTCACGTGGGTCAGGCCTCCAGCAAACCAATCGGATGGCTCAAATTGGGAGTGCTTTCGCCCATTCAGGCGTGACCGAACACTGGCGTTCAGCGTGCACTGGCGAAGTACTGTTAACGCGAACGCCTCGCGAGTCACGTGTCTGTGTGTGTGCACAACCGACTCACTCTGATAGGCATGAAACTCGAGTTCAGCCTGATCCGGTCCGATTCCAGTTTGGTCAACCCAGTGCAGGATGAGGACTGTTCAACCGAAATTGTGTGTACAGGAATTCTACAAATCTCGCAAAGACAATTAGTCGAGTTTGTATTCCGTTTTCCACGTAAGAATGATAAGTGCAGACTTTCCACTAACAAATACTCACCCGAGGTATCAGTTCCCTCAACACGTGGGCATGCATTAGAAAACACAAGTCGTGAGTTTTAAACCAGAATATAAAATATGATAAGGAACGATGATGAACTGAGCAGATTCACAGTGCGGCTCAGTTCGCATCCAACATATATAAGAATATAACTGACATGAATAGCTGGATCCAGTATTCTGATTCCCGACTTGAAGTCCCAAAAACCCTGTTTGCTATGATAAGGCTTATTACACGCATTTGGTGACCAAGATTCCGTGTAATGGGCGACGACTGACTATGAGGTACTCAGCCACGATCAGTTAACAAGAATACAGAAGTGAGGGGTAATCAGACTGAGCGAACTTGCGCATGCTTCCGTATATATATATATATATATATATATATGTCTCT